>CAACVS010000292.1:16336-47643 GCA_900660405.1 Pseudo-nitzschia multistriata | reverse complement strand
AGTACGTACGTATCCTTTCAATACAGTACGTACGTATCCGTTGCACTTAAATAACATGACTGTGTAGAACATAATCAGCATAACAGACTGGAAATGTGCATGGACTTGATTGAAAATTAGAATTATTTTATTTTTCATACATGAAAATACACTGCATTGGGCCATTCCTGTTATTATAGAATGGCTATAAAACCCTTAGATTTAGCACATCTATTCCTTTCACTTTTCAACCTTTACTAAAATAAAATTTATAGAAGTAATGGTAAAAGAAATTGCTCTGTTTGAATGCAAGCTTATTCTAGTAATCTCAGTAATTGCCCAGCACCACTAATGMTAGTAGTACAAATGCAACAAATAACAAAGGAATTACTACTATTAGGTAGATGAGATGAGTAYGATACAAAAAGCAACAAGAAGAGAAATGATAGTCTAATTGTTGCCCACCAGATATTGAGCTTATTTCACTCAAAGAGGTGGTGCTAAAGCAACATTTTTTGGGGAATGGAGTAGTAAGTAACTTGTAACAAAGATTGATACTCAAAACAGACTTGTTAGCACATATATCCAGTTCTTCTTGTTAAAATTCTTTTAGTACCAGTACTCCTAGTATTGGTGCTACTACTACAAAAGCTAATTTGTTTAAAAAAAGGCATTCTTCTTGTCATTGATATTGGGCAACTAGTAAGGTTTGAAAAGGAGGTCACCACTAGAGAACTTGTTTTAGTAGTAGTAGTAGTAGTAGTAGTAAAGAACCAAGTTACAAGGAACTGCCAGAACCAACTATATTACAAGGTACTGGTGCTTAATATTGCAAGACACCAGCTTTTCAGCAGTAGGATTTCTACATGGTGGCCTACTACGTGTGGAACAGTGCAATATATCGTATAGAGTTGGCGCCCAACTGTATGCACCAGTCGTACATTTTGGGCTACTTACTTCCATCTAATGACTAATTTGACTAAAACATACAAAATGCACATGCTCAGCAGTATTGTTAATTTTTAAGTCCCACAAGAAGTGTGCAACCAAATAGTTTTGTGCACACGTGCTCAACCGACAATTTTGGCTTTGAAAACATGCAAGTTCTTGCTTAGTCAAAGTAGTCATTACACAGTAAAAAGATAGCCAAAAATTAACACACAGTACAAAAAACACGTAGGGCATTAAGAGAGGTTCAACTCACTCAAACAGCTATGACTTTTTTCCCAACGGACGCTTAGTAAGTATAGAAAGCACATGGTTAAAAAGAGAATTCAAAGAGCTTTTGAATGTGGTGGGGGAGTAGGGCGTCCAATAAATATTTATCAACATACATGTAGCTATGTATTGAGGATTCCTAATGTACGATTCAGTGGGCTGGAATAACTCCGCAAACGCTATACAATGACAACCACATCTTAAACCTGTCCCAAATTAAAAAAGAAATTATTTAATATCCAAATACTTTATGGAGCATTACTAATGATACTAGGAGTTGCTGATACAGATGTATATGGAGGCTGGATATGGCCAACATGGGTGCAGAGGCTGAATATGGAGGATGATGGATACATGTGCCTGCCTCCATCACCATGTGAAGCTGGATACTACTAGTAAGGATATCCGTGCTGAATACCAAGGATGTAATATGGAGGCTGGATACAGATGGGGATGCTGAATACAGAGGAGGATGTTGGATATGGAGGAAGATGCTAAATACAGAGGAGGACCTTGGATATGGTGGATGCAGGCACTGAATATGGAGCATGCTGGAGGATAAAGGTGCCAAGGGTCCTCACTGCTGGTTGTCACTACTGCTACTGTTCTTGCTGTTACCATTCTCCACCTCTGCAGGGATCACTGCAACTTCTGGGTCCTCTTCCATGTCTGTAACCTTCACTGCTGTTGTATTGATTGATCCCATTCTTGAACTGTGTGGTGTTTCCATCTTCCTCTGTCAGGACAACTCCTCCTTCCAGATCACCTTTCTTGCTGTGCCTGGTGAACTTGTTAATTGTTCCATCTCCAGTCTTTTTCTTAATTGGCCCTGAGGTCGTTTATTGGTGTTAACAGCTGCTGTGACCCAGTCCCCCGAGTCTGTACTCATGTTGGGTTTGATTGTGACGCTAAAGGTACTACTACTAGTACTAGTAGTACTAGTAGGGTCCTTGGACCAGTACTTGTTTGAGTTGGAAGTAAGACTATCGATTCCTAACAGGTTATGAGTACATAAAACGCGCCAGTTTTTTGCTAACTTTGCTTGCTTGTTAAAAATCGCAAAAGAACCAATCAGAATTAGAGAATCCTCCATCAGTCGGAAAGGGTTTTCTTTTCTCTTCACATACTAGATGTGCACATTGCAGGGTGTTTTTTTTTTGGAAAACCTTTTCGGGCTTCTTGATTTCTCTGCACACCGAAAATTTTTAGAAAAAAATTAACAAGACCTCCAGCATAGCAAGCTGTCACCTCTTTAGTTCTTCATCAATATCCAACCAATCGCGCTCACAAGACAAGTGTTGTAATCCTTACTCACGTAGAGTCCTGTAGAATCCCTACCATTAAAAAGCTGTCACGTCGTAATTCGGACCGAAAAGAGTACTTCGTACTCAACACGTGTACTAGACATTTGATCGCGCGATGTCTGTTCGTCAATCTGTTCGTCAACATGAAGCCTCACACAAATTGAATAGCCCGAAAGTTTATCAGAATAGACCGAAAGAACAACGCGTCTTTCGACCTGTTTCGTGAGGACCTACTTTAAATTGGAATCAATAGCAGCAAAATTGCTATTATCTGTTACATTTTATCATTACCAAAACCATCGCAGTCACCGTAATCCTTCCGACAATCCAAAAGCAAAAGCGCGAATAAGGATGATGGCCGCGGAAGAAGAAGGTGAGGGCAATGACGCCGTAGAAGGAGACATAATACGGGATAAAGTCGATTTGTGGGTTCCCCGTTTGATTGGATCGGTGACGTTTCTGTGCTCAATCTTTATACTCGGATTGTCTTGGAGGCGACGGGCCTACGTGTTTCACCGCCTCGTTTTAGGTAAGCAGTAAGCAGCTCAACACAACACCTCAAAATCGCGATGAGGACAATGCATCCTGCTTTTCCAACAATAGACAAATCTATCGTTTATTTATTGGTTTGTCTATTTCATTATTCCTTACATCATGGCATTCCAATGTCTAGGAATCTCAATTCACCTCATTGTCTCAGGGGTTTGCTTGATCTGGGGAGCCGCCGCGATCCCTAGCGATGCCAGCGACGCTGTTGGGAATTACGGGACTGTGGCAACGTGCACGGTACAGGGAGTTCTGCTGTACGTGAGCTTTCACTCGGTTTTCTTCTACTATGTCTGCCTCTCGCTTTATAGCTTGCTCGGGGTTCCCAACAACTTCTGCGATAAAAGGAGGCTTCTAGTGGCGGAGAAATGGATTCACGCAGGAGTTCACGTTTTCCCGATCGCCTCTGCTGGGTACCTGGTGGGCATCGAGGCTTTCAACAACGTGGGGCTGGGGTATTGCCTCACAGTCAGCGATCCCCTGGCCTGCAACAATCCCGAGTCGGGGGTGCCTTGCGAGCGGGGTCCATCGGTGGAGGAATGGAAAGCGCTCAATATGTTCTGGATCGTTCCACAGCTGCTGATCTTGCTCTGTCCGACAGCTATCATGATCGCCCTCTATTTCCAAACAAGGAAGCACCAGGCCACGGTGCGGATCGCCTCTGCTGATGTGGCAAAACAGTCTGCTCTATACCTTCTTTCGGTGTACTGGATCGTTCTTCCCTTTCTGGTGCAGCAGTTGTGGTCTTCCCTTTCCACGACGGGCTACAGCACGGAGCCCATTGCTTTCTTTGTCTTTGCGGTGCTGTCGACCAGCAATGCTGGGCTCTTTGGACTATGGATCCTGCTTTTCTATCTCTGTTTTTCCTTTGACATTAGCATCTCATCGATGTCCGCCACCCGAAAAATGAACACGGTGGCTGAGGACAAGGGGCCACAACGGCCCGGGAGGAGTGGCAGGCCAACCGTGGCAACCTCCCCCAAAACCCACAACATCTTCCGAAGTCAGGATATCGTCGGGGCGGGCGAGCCCGGATCCCCTTTGGCCACTTCACACAGCAGCAAGAAATCTTTGGGTAGCCGTACAATAAGCTTCAACATATTTGACGGAACGAATGCCGCTGGTGCCTTTGCCGATTTCGTATTCGATGGCGATTCAGACGACGAGAAAGCCGACGCCACGGAAACAGCGTACTGCATCGGCCTCCAGGGCCCGGCCTTCCAAGAAGACCCACAACGAGTGCCTCCGTCGACATGAAGAAACGGCACCAAACAAAATTGACCAACAATAATTTTGGTACAAAATCAATATGCGTGCTAACTGTATCAATAGCATTGACAATAGCAATAAATTTAATAGTGTACAATTCTACGAGATCAAGGATATTCAAGTGCAACACTGCGCTTTATGTCGCCACTATTCGCTACCATTTGACAATCTTGCAGTTGGTATGGGAAAAATCATTCGCTTACATTTTGATACTCATTACAGAAGTCTATTGAATCTAGCAGTTCGCCTGATCTTTACCTATTTGAAATGACGTCTTTGATCTAGAATTTCAAATTTTCAACTTCAGAAAATATAGAATAACAGGAATCAACACCTGTCGTATCCCGATGGATATTTGGAACAGCGCGGTCGTCGGATAACTGTGTAAGCAACTCCAAAAAAGCATACTCCGCAGTCCTGCAGAAACCAAAACCAGCGGGTGCGACTAAACGCACTTCGCTCTCCAAATTTTGGAATTTCTCCGTTCGGCTGAGTAGCTTCAGATAAAGGATTTTGAGGTACTTGTGGTGGTCCTGACTTCGGAATTGGTGCCTCTTGCATAATTTGTTCTGGTAGTCCTGATTTAGAATATTATTCGTTTAGTGGCACTCCATTCTGCTGCACTACTTCTTGGGTTGATGCGAATAGCGGCGCTGCTACTACTCTGCTTTTGGTTGTCCAAGTTTCGGAATCGGTGCTTTTGGCTGAGGAGCTTCAGGTATAGGATTTTTATTTTTTGGTTGAGGTATCTGAGCCTTTGGTTGTCCAAATTCCGGAATCGGTGGRTTTTTGGGTTGAGGTACCTGAGCCTTTGGTTGACCTAATCTCGGAATCGGTGCTTTTGGCCGAGGAGCTTCAGGCAGAGGATTCTTTGGTTGAGGTATCTGAGCCTTTGGTTGTCCAAATTCCGGAATCGGTGGCTTTTTGGGTTGAGGTACCTGAGCCTTTGGTTGACCTAATCTCGGAATCGGTGCTTTTGGCTGAGGAGCTTTAGGCAGAGGATTTTGAGGTGCTTTTGGTGGTCCTAATTTCGGAATCGGTATTTCTGGCAGAATGTGTGCTGGTAGTCCTGATTTCGGATATGATTCTTTCAGCGGCACTCCATTCTGCTGCACTTCTTCTTGAGTTGATGCGAATGGCTGCGCTGCAACTGCTTTCTTTAATATCGATTTCCAATCCATTTTCTGTGTCGCCTCTTTTCTTTCCCTCTCTTTTTCTGCAATTAAACGCGCCTGCTCTTTGCGGTTCTCTTCTTGCAACAAAAGCATTTGGAACCACTTTTCGGTCTCCCACCGTTTGAGGACCAATACAGAGTTTACGGGACAAAACAGCTCATGCGCACTTTCGAAGAAATCCTCGGTCAGTGCCTCGGACAATTCGTCTACAGTGGGTGGATCGAAGTGGAAGCCATAGTTGGACCGCTGCCGAAACTTCTCAAGCTCCTCATTAAGTTCCGTTTCTTTTTGTATCGACAGCGCGAGCAAAGCGTCCAGATGGATAGTGTGCAGACAGCTTCTGGGAACCAAGCTGATTCTGTCTTGAGGTGGCAATTCCTGCTCAAGACTGAGGAGTTTTGCTGTCTGGTTTTGAATAATCTCTATAATTGGCGGTGTGATTTTTCGGAAATATTTCTTTTGGCGGATCTGGCCAATCAAATCGTAGACGGTAAGGGACTCGCTTTGGTTTTGTCTCCTCTTCTTTTTACTCTTGGTTGCTGTTACGTTCCGTATCTTTTCACAAGTGATCGGTGCGTTGGGAATCTCGTTGCAATAGAAGGCTTCCTCCAGCGAAACACCAGTGGTCTTGAGGTGATTCATATCAATGACCTTCACGGTTGAAAAGTGTTCTTTGAATCGCTTGTAGACAGAAGCTGTGTGATGCTTCTCCCAGTAGGACATGGTTTCGCTAAACTTGACCCACTCCACGATCGTAGGATAGGGTTCGGTGATTCCGTCTTTAATCCCTTGTTTCGCCGCTGTCTTGAAAAGCTCGTTGTGCAGCGAGGCGATCCAGGTGTGGTATGGGCGGTAGTTTACTACGATTTCGACATCGAACCGGGGCTCTAGTAAGGATTTCAACCTGGCAATGTCTGTTTTTTGCCGATCAAACTCCTCCGAAAGCAGCAGGATGTTTTTGGATTGGCAGTGCGCCTCGTGCAAAAAGATCTCAAACGCGGCCAAGACAGAGTTTTCGATGTCCGGGGTGCACAGAAGGTGAGATTCGGAGCGTCGATTTGGATTCATGCAGGACGCGAGGTGGGCCGTATTTTTTGCCTCGCCCACCGAATGTTTGTTATAAAACACCGGGAGCTCCGGGACGAGGTAGTGGTCCATGGGTTGCAGAAACCTTGCATTCGTCTGGAGAGTGGTCGACCCCGTCTTGTGTGGTCCGACGTGGACGATTGCCTTGGGTTTCTGTAGCCGTCGTTGATTGGGTAACTTCTGCTGTTGCTTGCAGTACAGAGTGACTTCTGTGGTGGAGGTTTTGCCCATCATCGACGTGATTACCTTGGAATCGTAATAAGACGGTGTTCCCTTCCAGTTTGAAGATGCCCGTTGATGTTTGGCGATGAAAAACGTGATGTAAAGGTTGAAAGACAGGCCAATCATTAAAAAGCCCATGGCAATTGTCGAGGAAAAACGCCATTTCTTTTGTCCTCTACCCATCATCGCTACCGATACATTTCCAGCGGTATTTTTTGATGCTCTACCTATCACCGCTACCGATACACCTCCAGTAGTATTTTTTGATGCTCTAGCGTTCGATCGAACGATAATCATTTTCGAAATAGAAACTATTGCGATATGCGATGAAGCAAACTGATTTGTGAGAAATGTGTTCCTATTCCCCTATTCAGAATGATGGAGGAGGTCACAAAAGATTTGTTCTGAAAATAGCTYGTCACGAAACCAAGGAACGATGAAGAACTATGATCTTCGTAGTGCTTGGATTTGCACCAAGAAGCAAACAAGTGGACGCTGCTCTCCTCACTGGATTGCAGAAGGGCGGGAACCTTTCGTTCGAAATCCATCATGCGTACCGGTACGAGTACCGAACATTTCTTAAGGTATCGATTCTTGTTTGCAATTAACAAAATCACATCATATCTTGCCGCCACTAAACATTAAGCCAATCTGGCCTCTTTATACCCCYTGTTACAAGTACAAAAGCAGAACCTGGTATGTATCGTTCGATGTCTTCAGTGTAGGCAATAGTTAAGAACAACGTTTCTACTCAGGTTCTCCATGGCACGCGACGAATAAATGCCAAACCAAGAAATTCTTAGGTTGCCTCACATTAATAATGGCTAAGAACTATTCTATTTTAGAATTTTGGAGTTCCGTRAAATGCATAAGATCCTCAATGGGTCTTCTGACTTCCATTGTTCTTCATAGCAACTTGTTCAAGTACGAGAAATGAGTTCTCGATTACGTGAGAACCGTACTACTGCCCCCAAGTGCACCTCTTTGGGTGGTCCTAAAAGAACGTCCCCCACTTACTTAACAATTTTCGAGTTGGATTGAAACAATTTTCGAATTGGATTGAAGCAATGACAGTGCAATGACCATGTACAACATGTAGAATCAGTTCTGGAGACTAAAATGCGTGTGAATAAAAATTATCATTTTTTTTTAACTCATGAAAATACACTATGATAACGCGGCGAGGTACGAACTTACTTGTACCTTACGTACTCATTCTACGTGCTCATACGTAGTCATAGTGGTACCTGTATGTTGCATGGCACTATTCTGTGCTATCCTCTACCAGCCCCGTACGAGTACCGAGTATTACCTACCACATATTCGGGTACGATACCGTATGACCATTGATCATTGATTTCGTTCTCTACCATATGTACATGTTATATGTATGTAACATATTTTGGTGGTCCCGGTTATGACCTACGGTACCGTATGACAATTGATCATTGATTCCGTTCTCTATCATATGTGTGAAACGTATGCTCTTTTGTGTCGTATGTGCAGTATGTACCAACCGTCCGGTACGTGTATGATTACGTATGTTCTCTAGTGTCATACTCGTACCTAACGTACTTTACAGTACGAACGTGTTTACAATAAAGAGTGAGATTTTTCACGAGATACTCGTGACTGAGYGTCACAATATGTAATTCGTACATACGTACTTCATGTATGTAACATATTTTGGCACCAAAATACTTTTATGGCGTTACACTTTGCACTACGGTACCGTACATTAATACGTACCGGTACGCTATGCCCTTGCTCATTGCCCAAGGACCTTAGCCTTGTCAGAGGGCGGGGTCGTACCGTAATAGCGACCGTTACAGCATGTACAACAAGTACAAGCGCGTGTACACGACATTTCCTCTGCGCTATCGTTGCGTTGTAAGAGAAAAAATCTGTGCGACAAACTGCGCAACAGTAGGAGCACGAGTGAGAAACGTACGGTAAGTTATGAGTACAAGTACCTGTACGAGTACTACGTACGAGAAAGGGTATTAAAACTCTTGAATGCCATCATCATCACAAACGGTTTTTCAGAAAACTCCTTCCTGCCTGAATCTGTTTGGCTTGTCGAAGGCAATTTGATCGATTAATCGGTCGATCGATATCTTCCTTCTTTCACTGAATCGCAATCGGGGCAGATAGACGCGTGACGAATACAATTTGATCAAATCTGACCGAACCGAACAAAGTCAAACAGACCCATTGAAATGGATGCTGGATCGACGAGTTGTTCTGCCTGTGCTACTGCTACCCATCCTTGCGTGACTCCAAAAGCATAACAGCAACCATCGCAACCGGCATCCCGACCCCCGATTGATAAAGATCTGCGCAAACATTTACGACAGATACACACAAAAGACCCATAGACGTCCACAGCACAAACACACAAACTTACGCATACAGAGATACAGACGATCAAACACAAACACCCACCCACCCACACAACAAAACAAAACAAAACAAGCATGGCCCAGCTGAACCAAATCCTGTGGTCCAATATCACGTGGGGGGCGTGCGGAATTTTCTTCCTTTGCCTCTTCGGCATTGCTATCAAGTTCGAATGGAATTCCCAGTTGACCCCCAAGGCCTGGAACAGGCCGCGGAACGTCCTGAAGAACGTCTTAAAGAGGCACAAAATCTTCGGGTGCATCAACTTCTACCCCTTTACATGGTGCATATGGGCCGCCCGGCTCAGTTATCCCCAGGCGATGGAGGGCATCCCCGGAACGGGAACCCGGGACGATGGCTGGAGCGGGCCGACCATGAAGATGAATCTCGACGGGATCATCCTGCTCAAGTTCCACAAGATGCTCTTCAAGATCGGGATTTTTGCCTCACTCCTGGCCTGCGGAATATTGCTCCCDGTCTACACTTCTAGCGTCTGCGACCCCCTGGTAGTGGGAGAACGGGAGTGCCAGCGGCTAGCGAGCCTGACGGACTTTGAGAACCTGACAATTTCCTACGTTCCGGAGGTCCGGATCAGCACCGAGGGTTCCCTGCCGAGCAATGCCACCAACAACAATTGGTGGGACGAGGAGGAGGAGAGGGAGGGCAACAACGACGAAGACGGCACGGACTCCGCCAAGGCCTCCGGTAGCAGGCTTGGCTTTCTCAGATCAAAGAGCAGCGGCACCGCTGCCCCGACACAGGCCTTCCTCCGCAACAACAACAACAAGCCGCAGCTCATCGACGAGGACGGAAACATCATCATCCCCCCGGAACCCATCGCGACGCAGCACACCGCGAACTCCAAGTGGGTGCCGGGAATCTCGTGGAGGCACCTGACGACCGCGGTGTGCTCGGTCCTGATCTACGCATACACGTGCTGTAAGTTTCGAATCGAATCACTCTGCGTAGTTTGAGTGTCGAATGAAATTCTTTTGATTCGTATTCTTTGGATTTTGAGTTGGCACATGCGTGATCATGATTCCTTCTTCTCGAAACATGCAATTGCATATTTTGTATTTAATTCAGTTGCTAATGGTTAGCTGCTGTTTTTTTCACTTTTCTTCCTTTTTATGCCGATCGGTCGACTTCGATAACAATTGAAATGCATGCAAACATTACCAACACAACAACTAACTTACATGGTGTGCATCATGGAATCAAAATACACGACAATGAAAATGCAATTCTATGTGCAATCTCCTGTGCAAACCCTTTGATAATGGCGTGTTTGCAACTCCCAAAAATATCACAACAATTAACAGACTTGTTGTGGCATGAATGGATCGACAATCTGGCGCTGCGGAGGGTCTACTTTCTTGAATCCGATCACTACGTACACCGCATGCAGGAACTGGACGACATAGCCAACCTGCAGACCAAACCAGAGGATCCAGTCATCGCCAAGCGGCCGCCTTTTGTCCCACACCCCGAAATGAGGGAGGTTCCGCCCAACGTCAGCCTCTATAGCGTCCTATACCAGCTTCCGGTTTCACTACTGACGTTTGACACGGACGGGGCCACGCAGATGGATCGGCAGCTGGTGGCGACGGTCCGCTTCTTCAACGAATGCGTTCCGGCGCAGCCAGGCTACACATCGAGCGTTGTGGCCGCTACCATCATTCCGGACGCGGCGCGGGTTGCCAAGTGCTGGACCAAGTGGTACCGAATGGAAAAGAAGGTGCGAATGGTCCGGTACATACGAAAGATACTCCTCAAAAAGCAACAAAAATTAGAAGAGGGCACCACGGATATTTATGACGACGTCAAGCAGGCCCTCAAGAACTCGAACCACTCCATGAAGACGGTCGCCCAGAGGGCCTATCGACGAGTCTCGCGGACCGCATCCGCCGCGTTGAAGAATAATGGCAGCAGTATGGATCCATCAGGCAACATGGAGACGAACAGTACCACAACGACCCTTGAGATGACGAGCCTTGTGGGGGAGCACACAGAGGAAAAAATACCCCTCGTGTCGCCGGGTTCCTTTCCACACGTCAATGAAAACGGCCGGGACAACTCTCCGGCAGTCGAAACAAACCCTCTCCCTGGGAGTGATGCGGAAACATTGGAAGCATTTGGATCTGGTATTTCTTTTGCAGCCGGTGAAGAGGTAGGTGACGAGGACAAGGCTGGCAGCGACGTCGACGGCGGTTTCTGGCAGAATTTCTTTGGGGGAAATCGAAGCGATGGCGAGGCAGCAATAGCCGATGATAGAGATCGCATACAGCACGACTCCGAAGAATTTTTGGAGGGGAGTTTTGTTGGCGATGACTCCGCCACTGACATTGAGACGAAGGGATCACAGTCCCTCGAGTTAGATCAGAGCATGAACTCTTCATTGGATCGTCGAGACATCTCGCGTAGCAGCAGTGGTAAATTTTGCGGTGCTCTCACCCATGGATTCAAGTACGAAGACTATGATGTGAAGCAGTACGCCAAAACTGTTTCCCACGGCGAAGAAAGCGAGCTCATCGATATTGTGGACGGACTTGGCATAGAGGAATTGAGCGTGTTTGCCCGGGAGTATGCACAGTCATCCTCCAGTCCGTGCCCACTTGGTTGCTTTCCGAACTCGCTAAAATTCCTGGACATGGACGAACTGAGAGAGATAGAAGAGTCACTTTGGGCCGAAATCAAGATCTTGAACGAGGAACTCATCGAGGCTCGAGAAAATGTGATTAAACTTGACGACGATTTCGAGGTGGAGCCGACGATGATATCGTCTGCAGCTTTCGACAACGACGACCAAACAGTTGGTTCTCAGGGCATCGATGAAAGCATTTCAAACGATAGCGATRTTCTTYTTGATAGTCCATCGTCTCGGAAAACGCGTCTCTGCAAGCTACGGAATCGAGCTGCCGTGACAACAAATCACCAACAATGGGAGAAAGCGAAGGAAGTTGCCAAAAGCATGAAGGAGATCATCCCCCAGACAACCTTTCCCAAGCGAATTTCTGTGGTTTTCAAACCGATAATGCCTCCCATCGCAAGAGCGTTCGCATCATGTGGTGGCCGGTACAATCCCTGCTTCAAGGAAACTCTCAACTCCCTCCCCAAGTACTATGGACAAATGAAAGGAGCTGGTAGGGCCTTCGTTACTGCTCTAGATCACCCGTCGTACGCGGTGGTTACCTTTTCATCGCGACAGGCTGCTATTGCGGCGAGGCAGTGCTTGGCGGACGGAGGAGCGAATAACTCCTGGCAGCAGATTGATGAGATCCCCATCCCACCGCTCGCCGATGCCCCGCCGCGAAATATATTGTTTTGCCGGGGATGCTGGTAAGTTATCTACGAGTTGTATTGTACTCCTGTTCCGCGCCACTATAGTGGTAGCGAAACATATTAGCAACGGATGTTTCAGGGTTTTCACGAAATTAATTTAAGCAGATACAGAATTTGCAAAAGTATCTTTCAACTTACCAGGAATCGCTTTCTTATTTTCTTGACGAACCCGATTGTTTATTCAGTCGACCAGTCACACTGACAATAAACGTAAGCAAATCATGACTGCCATGACAATCTTCTGTGTACAATACTATTGTGGCATACAGTCTCCGTCTTATTTTTCGTTTCTATTTTATTCGTCCAATCAACATGAAGTACAAGGAAAAGAAATGCCGGCGTTGGAGGTAAGTCACTTGTTGAGCTAACAAAAATCGCATCTAAACTTTGTATTTCTTTCCGTTTGCTCACCTTTGAAAAACACTCAATTCGTTCTTTCTAGTATTTATCTCTTCATGCTCTTCTTTTGCTGTTTTTACACAATACCGTTAGCGTAAGTTGACGCGGGATCCTTTCTCCAGATTCAGATCTTTCGTATCTTTCAAATCTCACGTCAATGGCGTCGCATCCTGTCGTAGTTTCATTTCCTTGTTGTTGAATCCGCGATGGTTGGTAAAATTCTTCCCCAATTCCAGGTCACTTAATGATCCAGATAATGTTTTGTACCGTGCATTAGCAGGGCCTGCATCAGGTCTGTGTACCACTTTGTTCATGGCGCTGCTCCCACAAATTTTCAAATTAGTGGCGTACTCGGAAGGGACATCAAGTAGTCTCGAAATGGCGGAACGAAAAGCGCTACTTTTCATGTGGTATTTCATGCTCATCACCGCATTTTTTGGACAATATCTCGCAACAATGCTCATCCAATGGTATTATCATGGTACGTCATGTTGCAATGCCTCCTTGCTTTCACAAATGATATCTGTTCTAATTTCAACGCCGTTTGTTTTCTTGATACTTGCGAAAAAAGCTGGTGTGACACACATCACGCAGAGCCTTTGGTCAACGGTGAATACGGTCGCCACGTTGATCCCGTCTCACATTGCCCCGCAATGGCTGAATTGGATCATCATTCGTTATGGCTTCATTTGGCCCGGAGGCTACTTTTTCCAAATGAATACGTTCCTGACGAAGATATCGGGTTTGACGTGTCTTAATCGTGTTGCAAGGGGAGGGTAAGCAATAGATGTCACTTTTGGAAGCTGCAGCATGCTTTATTTTTTATTCACTGGTCGCGACGCTCACCCATGTAATTCCAATACGATTTCCGCTACAGGGGCGCGGGGGGTCCGACTCCTTATCGCATCTACGTAGATTCTGGAATCGTCTTGCTGTGCATAGTGGGTCTATCGCCCATGGTTCCGATAGTTGCACCTATTGCAACCATCTACTTTATTGTAGTTCAGCCGATGCTACGGTGGCTCTTAATCTTTGTATACAGACCAAGATACGATACTGGTGGAGAGATGTGGCCACTCTGTCATCAAATAGTAATTTCTTCATTGATCATGGCACAGGTAAGAATTATTGGTAGTTCCTTTTTTGCTGCGGATTTTGTTCTTTTTTTACTGATTGATTGCTTTCTCGTTTTTTGGGTCCAGATCTTGACATCGGTGACGCTTGCATTGAAAGGATCCCTCGGAGGTGCGGTTCTTGTTGGATGCTGTACTTTCCCCACATTCATGTTCGGATTGTGGACCGAAGAACGTTTCCTCCGGCCATACAAGGATACGGCTTTGCTTCAAACAAGCCGGTTGGATGGAGGTCAGGAGTCGTATAATGAAAGCCAACGCGAAGAATTCCGTCGCTGGCTTGTGGACTGTCACAAGGCATCATATGTTCCTACCTGTCTATTGGGCAGCAAGGAAAATCTRTTGACCGTAGAACCAGCAGTTGTCATCCCGAAAGATTTGGGGAATGGTGATGAAGTCGCGCATTCTGTGACAAATACAAAGGGGCCGAAGCGGAGGAGACAACAGAAAGGAGGTATATACCATAGAAAAGACAGATAAACTTCTTTTCCCATATATATATATTTGAATTATGTCACTAGTCATCCCCATTTGTCGTTGGCGTGGCTACTGCTCTTGTATTTGATTTTCTTGCTCTTGCCGCTGCGTTTTCTTTGTTGTTCCCTGTCCGGTGTTTCCCGGATCAGATCGCAGTCCAGTGCTTCTTCCGCCGTGATCCTGTGGCCCACATCCACCGTCAGCATCTGCGCAATTAGGTCCTTCGTGTCGTCGGAAATGTGAGACCAGTATTTCCTGTGGAACTGGTATTTTCCGTACCGAATTTTTTCGAGGCAGTCCTCGCCTTCCCCGCGAAAAGGCCTATATCCTCCCAATAGGATGTAGAGGACGACACCCAGGCTCCAAATGTCGCACTCGACATCGTATTGGGGGCTGTGCTCGATGATTTCGGGAGCCACAAAACCCTCCGTGCCACAAACCGTGGTCAGGGAATTTGGCTGGTAGACAACTTTTGCGTGGCCAAAATCAGAAAGCTTGACTTCCGTATCGCTTCCGTCCACGAGAAGGATGTTTTCCGGCTTTAGGTCTCGGAGTGCAATGCGGTGGTAGTGGCAGAATTCTATGGCCGTGATCAGCCGCTTCGCCACAACGAGGCCCTTTCGCTCGTCGTAAAAGTGTTTTTCGATGATCTTGTCGATCAGGTACCCACCCGGCAGCAATTCTAGCACCATGTACGTGAAATCGGTCTCGTCAAAGACCTCCCGGAGTTGCACGATGCACTCGCAGTCGGAAACCTGCTGGAGACACATGATCTCGCTCTGCAAGGCCACCGCGTCGTCTTCCCACAAATCCACGCGGGGGATTCTCTTGACCGCATAGGTGTCTCCGTCGTCCAGCTGGATTGCCTCGTGAACAACCGAGAAGGTGCCCACGCCGATCTGACGGCCCCAGTCGTAGCAGTCCTCAAAGTCGTATTCGGCTGCTTTTTCGACACCGAGTTTGTCCGGGTCCGAGGCGGGATCCTTGGACGTGGCTCCGCCGACCATGGGGCCCAGAGAGAGAAATTTGTTGGTGGTGATGAGGGCCTGGAGGGCCTTTTTGCCGGCGATGGATTCCTTGCTCATCATCTTTTTCTTCCTGTCCTCCTGTTCCTCCATTTGTTCCTTCGCGCCACCCAAATCTTTGCAGGCCAGTTCTTCCGGGGACAAACCCATCCACTCGCAGCTCAGGGCCTCCACGGCCGTCAGTCGCTTCCATGGATCGACCTGCAGCATGTTGGCGATCATGTCCTTTGCCGACTCGGAAATATCCGCCCAGTACTTGTCGTGAAACTCGTAGTCCCCGCGGATGATGAACTGTGCCAGCTCGTCGGGTTCGCCCTCGAAGGGAGCATAGCCACCCAGCAAGATATAGGTCACGACGCCGACGGACCACATGTCGCACCTCTCGTCGTATCCGTCGACCTGAAAGTCTAGAATCTCGGGAGCGACGTATTGGGCGGTGCCACACAGCGTGCTGAGGGATAGTTCCCCCACGACGCGCTTGGCAAATCCAAAATCGGCCAGCTTGATGCTCGTGTCGTCGTCGGCCTCCTTTGTAGCGGGAAACGCGAAATTGTTTCGTGAGAAACAGCAAAGCAAAACACGCATTCCAATCCTTGCAGCCAGCAATCGAATCCTCGTTGCAGCATACAAACCGGCGGGGGAAAACAACGGGGAGAAAAAAAGGCGCCGCACCATTTGGCACAACACAACACAACGCAACACAATGCACAAGACTTACCACCATGAGCAGGTTCTCGGGCTTGATGTCCCGGTGGGCAATCTTTTTCTGGTGGCAGTAGAGTACCGCCTCGAAGAGGATCTTGCAGACCCCCCGGGCCTCCCGTTCCGTGTAGACCTCCTTGTCGCAGATCCGCGAGAGGAGGTCTCCCCCCCGCATTTCCTCCATGATCATGAAGCAGTGGTCGCCCTCGTAAAAGACGTCGTAGAGCCGGATGATGTGGGCCCCCCCGCGGAGGAGCTTGAGGGCGGCGATCTCGTCCTTGAGGGTGTTTTCGCCCCCGCTCTCCATCTTGGAGATGATGACCTCCTTGACGGCGTAGACCTTCCGGGTGGTCTTGTGGTTGCACCGGTAGACAAAGGCGTATCCGCCCTCGCCCAGCTCGTCCCCGATCTCGTAGAAATCTTCAAAGGGCTTTCCGGTGAGGCTGTCCTCGACAAAGTCGTTCTTTCGCTTGGCGTAGTTGGCCCTCTTTTCCTTCTTGTCGCCGGTGGTGTTTTTTGTTTTTGCGAGCTTGTTCGATATGTGGTTCTCTTCTTTTCGCCGCTCGATGTAGTCCTTGAAATCCTTGTTGAGCTTGGTGACCCGGTTGGCCGTAATGATGGTGTTGATGGCCGTTTTGAGCTTGCGCTTCCCCTCCAGGAGGTTCCTCCGGTGCTGCCGCTTGAGCTGCTTCTGCTCGAACTCCTCGTCGGGGTGCTCGATCCAGTGGCTCTGCAGGGCCCTCGATGCCGAGYAGCGCTTCTTGGGATTGACCGTCAGCATTTTGGTCACCAGTTCCTTGGCGGACCGGCTGACGGAATTCCAGCACTCGGGGAGGAACTCGAAGCGTCCGTCCCGGGTGAGGTCGAAGACGATGTCGTCGTCCTCGTCGTCGAAGGGCAGGTGTCCCGCCAGGAGCAAGAAGAGGAGGCACCCGACGCTCCAGACGTCGCACTTGACGTCGTAGGCCGGGAACCGCTCGAGCATCTCCGGGCTGAGGTAKCCCGGGGTCCCGCAGAGCGTCCGGCAGTCGTTGCGCCTGCGAACCAGGCGGGCAAAGGAAAAATCGGCCAGCTTGAGCGAGTTGAGGTCCTTGTGGTAGGGATCGCTGAGCAGCAGGTTCTCCGGCTTGATGTCCCGGTGGGCCACCCGGTTGCCGTGCAGGAAGGCCAGGGCTCTGAGGACGCAGCGGATGGCCGACCGGGCCTCCTGTTCCGTGAAGGGCGTCTTTTTTTCGATGATCCGCTCCAGGAGTTCCCCGCCCTCCATGACCTCCATGACCAGGTAGCAAAAGGCCTTTTCCTCGTATACCTCGTAGAGCTGAACGATGTTGGGACCGGCCCGGGCCATTTTGAGGTTGTCGATCTCGTCCTGGAGGGCGTCCCGGTCTCCCCAGAACATCGTCGACCGGTCGATCTGCTTGACGGCGTACTCGGCCCCCGTGGGCCGGTGGGTTCCGATGAAGACCACCGCAAAGGCTCCCAGGCCGAGCTTGCGGCCGCGCTGGTAGACGTCGTCGAATTTCTTGGTGACGACGTTCTTGACCGCGGCGTCACCGCTGGGGGCTACCGAAAAATCTTCTTGGCGTTCGCGTTCGTCTTCGGGTTCGTAATCGTCTTTGTAATCGTCGTGTTCGTCTTTGTAATCGTCGTGTTCGTCTTCCTCGGGCATCGCTGCCGCGTCGCTGTCGCTGTCGTTGTCGGACGAAGTGTTCCGTTCCATGCTTCCCCTCGACTTGAGGGGGATGCCCTCCTTTTTCGCGGGCCTGCCCTTCTTTCCCTTTTTGAGGGATCGCTTCGATTTCTGCTTCGGAGAAGTCGGTCGTGGATCGTTGTGCAACACGTTGTTGTTGTTGTTGCTGCTGCTGTTGCTGCGGTGATGCGAAGAGGAAGCAATGGAGGATTCCGCAGATCCGCTGTCTATGGTTGTGTTTGTGTTTGTGTTTGGGTTTGCATTTGCATTTGCTGCAACAGTTGCATCGTACGATCTGGATTGTCGCTTCTTTTTGGTGGATCGTCTCCTTTTTTGGGCGGCGTCTCGTTCCTCCTGCGATTTCGTGGATTCGCTGCTCATGGTGCGTGTGCGCGTGCGTGTGCGTGCTTTGCCGGGTTGGTAACGTTGCGTTGATAGTGTTGCGTTGTATTGCGTATTGCGTATTGCGTATAGCGTATTGCGTATAGCGTATTGCGTATAGCGTATTGCAAGAAGAATCAAAGACAGCGATGCAACTGGAACTCTGCGACAGTGTTAGATGCGAGCTCGCAACCGCAATCGCAATCGCAACGCGAACACAATGCAATGATGCGGTGCTGTATGATATGACACTGAAGTAACACTGGTGTAACACTGCACTCCGGGCCCGGATATCCCGTAGATTAGTGTTTGTACGTGCAGTATTGCAGATTTTTGTTTCTTAGAAGCATTTCGTCGTCAGGTAATGTATTGCTTCAATGATTTATCTGTCGAGATTGAATTTGGACTTTACTGTGGTTCGTTGTTGTTCATTATCCATCATACTGTACAGTACTACTGTAGCGTTCGTACGCACTAGGTCGTACTTCGTACTGGACCCGTGTACGAGGTACSAAGTCTTCCTCAGAAGTCTTTTTGGTACCGCATGGGATGTCGGTTTCATGTGCGTTTGGGATCGACCGCCGCCAGCAAGGGCATATGGCAAGAAACTTCTGAAAACCTTTTGACACAGATGCTATCGCGCATGGATTCTTTTTGGAAGCAGGTCTCAAAGCTCAAAGCAGTACGTACGTTATGAACATATCTGTCTTGGTATGAACGTACTCATGKGGGTATGAACATAYCTGTCTGGGTATGAACGTACTCATGGGGGTATGAACATAYCTGTCTRGGTATGAACGACTCATAGGGTAGGGCACTACCCATACATATATCGTACTATCAACTTTCGGTGACAGTTTTCAGTTTTCACCCAAAAAACTCCAAAACCAAAAACTTCTGTTTCARGTACAAGTACCTGGTACAGGACGTACGTACGTACCTACACAAACGAGTTCTCACTCGAAAGCACTCAAAAGTGAGTCAGTCAGGTGTTTCAGTCAAGTTGGACAGGAGAGGAGATGATGGGATCGTCTTTCTTTCCGGTACCTGGTACCGTACACCGACTAGAAGGGTGTACATACGTACGTATGTACATACTGTAGGAAGGGTATCTACAGATCCAAGACTTACAATTCACGAGTCACAGTCAACGAGACGACGGTATCATGCTTTGTTTCCATCGTTTCGGTAATAGGGAATTAAAGTAGTAATACTACCATTGATGAGCACGTCTCCGTTCCGTTCCGATCCACTGATACCTAGCAGTCGACCGCATTGGCCCCTCCCCGAAAAAAACGACAGCGTGTAGCATCTAACTACTAACTAGCACACGAGATCGCTACCCGACACACGTCAAGAAATAACAATACAGTAGAGTGCAGTGCAGTGCAGTACAGTACAGTATAGACGATCGTGCTACTAGCAACGTTATGTTCACAAGCTTGTCCGACAAAGAGAAGCACGGTTTGCAATCACAGCTAACAGGCAGTAAGTACCCATGGCTCACTCCCGGTGAAACTTGTAGTTACAGTCGTGCATTGCCTGCAGCAACAGCATCTTGTCTCCAAAACCAGGAAGTGYGTGCTCGTTTCGTTTCGTTTCCTTCGTTTCGTGTTTCGTTTCGTTTCATTTGGCATGTCATGGCATCGCAACCATTCGTGAGGCGGCGGTACTAGCCACTTTGAACAGGTATCGACATTCCAATAGCACGCCTCAATCCTTCTACGAATCATCCACCAGTGGTTGGTAGCACGGAGAATTGCATCGAGTCGAGGAATAGCTGTCACTGACTGTCTGGACTTGCACACGTTCCTTCAAACACATACATACAAACATACATACATATGCCCATTCATGTACACACACATACATACATATTTACATTGATCGGTTCGTCCCTTCCCGTTTTCTCGACGAAAGACGGCGGCAGTTCGATCGTCTTACGATGCCTGGTACGACCGGTTGGTGGTGGTGGCAGCCCTCTCGTCCTCCATCAGGTTCCAYCGGAGCCCCGAACCGTCGTCGTCCCGAAGAGACGGGGGCGGCRTRACCAGGACCTTGCTCAGGAGGTAGGCAATCCCGGTGCAGGCCACCAACCCCAGGAGGGCCAGCCCAAAGGACCCCGTCCGGATCCCAACAACGACCGTGGCCAGGACCGCAAAGAGGGTGGGCACGAGGCCCGCGGCGGGGTGGTGCCCGAGCGCGGAATGGTAAAAGTAGGCGCCGGTGTGAAAGGCCGCGATGTAGGCCTGTGCCGCCAGGACGACGGCCCCGCTCGGCGAAAAGTTGCAGGCGGCGACCGTCCACAGCATCGCCCCGGCGGCGGGCCAGAACCAGACCGGCACCGCGCGGTGCTCGTCCCCAAAGGCGGTCCGGAGGCACCCCGTCCAGGGTTCCGTCAGCCCCAGGAGGCCGTGGATGCCAAAGGCGACGGACTCGCAGACGCGCAGGGCCCATTCGAGGTTGTTGGTGGTGTACGAAGGCGATGCCATGGCTCGTCTCGTTCCGGGTGGTGGCGGGAAGAACAGGGTGGAGTGGAAGAGCGACCGCAAGAGGTATGGTACTCGTACCGTAGCAGCAGGTGTCAGTTGTCAACAATCGAACGTCAGGGAGCAGATTCAATGAGACGAAAATGTACCGTACCGTACGAGGTACCGTACGGTACAAGAAAAAGAACTCGGTGAACTAACTGTGCACTTCGTTGTTCGTTAGCACAGTTCGGTACGTACCATAATACGTACTGTACAGTACTACTAGAAGTATTCTCTGGCTCGTACGTAAAGTACGATGTACTACGTAATCGTTTAATCGTACTACGAACTTCGTCTAGAAACCAAAAAGAGTTTCGCGTCGTACGGGACGGTATGAGTTATGAGTACTAATTTTAGTAGCATATGAAAAGTATGATCCTACATGGATGGGTCATAATTATGATCATGACCCTTGCTTCCACTAACTTGCAGGAAAACTCGATGTCCGAGACTCCACTCTGCACTCTCATCACCGGTAWTCTTTTTTGTTTTTGGGAATTACGCGAAGGCTGGCCGTAAAGTACTGTACTAATCGTACTTTCTCAGTACGGTAGTAGAAGCAGGGGTCTTAAATTTTATGACCCCTGAGTAGAAGTAAGTAGTAACCTATGCTAAGATGAACAAATGCTCGTCGTACTTGTACCGTAAAATAAAAATCAGTAATCAGTAAATTACATGGATGGCGAAAATTCTGACGGCTTTGTTGCTGACACGAGTAGGACAAATCGGAAGGCGAAACAATCGGCAATCGGCAATCGGCAATCGACCACCGACAATCCACAATTGACAGCATTTGTGTTCTTCCTGGTTTTCGCTGCTCCTTATTTCAAACAAAGCCTCGCAATCCAACGACAAAGTCATAAAAAGTGCAACTCCATCGATCAAGCATCGGGATCACGAACTGTTCAACAAAAAGAATGTCACGACGGAGGCAAACCAAAAACACGGGATCGATGGCGGCGTGGAAGTCGCTGCTGGTGCTCTGTTGCGTGGTGCTGGCCTCGCTTGTTCCGGGATGCATCGGTCAGGGGGAATCCAAGGAACAAATCTTCGCTAGACTTGCCAAGGATATGCAGGACAATCCCCGCGATGCCTCGGCTCGGTACCTGATGGCCCAGTTCCTTATGATGTACCGGGGAATGGAAAGCGGCGTTGAGCTCTTGATGTCCTCCTTCGATGCAAACCAGGTCGACACGGCATTGGGGATGCAGAACCCGGTGCAGGGATTCATCGCCTCGAATTTTCTGACCCGCTACCATCAGGAATGGCAYAACCACGAGGCTAAAAACTTCTTCGCAAACATGGCGTACTTCCTGTCCAGGCAAATGTCGGGAGAAATGGACATCGCCGAGATGTGCACCCAGGTACACCTGGCGACGATGCTGAATTCGTATCCCCTGACGAACGAGGAAGTCGACGAGTCCGCCGCGCACATGGAGGAGTGGTCCAAGAAGCTCCTCGACATCTTCGACAAGAAGCACCCCAACGCCCAACTCGACGAGGAATTTATGTCCCAAAACGTCCTCGGCTTTGCCGGGGACCCGTACGTCCACTGCATGCTGACCCTGTTCCCCCTTAGTTTCATGTACCGCGCCGATGTGGCCAAGCTCGCCAACCTCAACTTCGAGGTGGGGGTCAGGGTCTGGCCCAAGCTCCTCCACACCGCCGAGCACGTCCGGAAGTACGAAGAGGAGCAAAAGCTGGCATCCAGGGACACAAACGGCGGCCTTCCCTCCCAAAAGTGCATCGACGGGAAAATCAAGCTCGGCATTGTCAGCGCGACCCTCAGCCGTGGCCACTCGGTCGCGGAAGACTTTGGGGGAGTCATCCAGCGCCTCGACCGCAACGTTTTTGACGTCACGTTCGTCTACATTCACGAAAAATCGGACCCCGGGGACGAAGACGATTTCGTTACGGCCAACCCGGAGGACAAGCTAATCCACTACCAAAAGCTGGATGGGACAGACAATCGCGACGGCGCCTGGCCCCGGCGCATCGGGAAGGATATCGAGGAACTCAAATTCGACATGATCTTCTATCCGGAGCTGACCATGTCGTCCATTGTGCGACGGCTGGGCATGGAACGGCTGGCTCCGGTTCAGATCAACAGCCACGGCCACCCCGTGACCTCCGGCCACCCCCGGGAAATTGTCCAGCACTTTGTCAGCTGGGCCGAGGCGGAACTTCCCCTGGAGCAGAGCCAAACCCACTATACGGAGGAACTGCAGCTCATTCCCAAGGGGAAGATCCACCAGTACTATACACCGCGGGTCGAGACGGGGCCCAAGGGAAAGCGCATCAGCCGCATGACGCAGATGCCCTTCGACCACTATACCAGAAAGGACTATCCCGAGTTCTCGGACGCCATCCAAAACAGCACCCCCGAGGACGACGACATCCATCTGTACGTGTGCATGCAGAAACCCTTCAAGCTCTTTCCGGAATTCGACGAGCTCGTGTGCGGGATTCTACAGAAAGACCCGATGGGCCACGCCGTCCTCCACAAGGAGGATATGAAGGGCAACACGGGTATATTCGAAAAGCGCATGAGGGCCGCCGGGTGCGACATGGACCGGGTTCACTTCCTCCCTACCCAGCCCCCACACAAGCTCCTGGCGCTGTACGATACGGCCAGCGTCATCATCGATTCGTACCCCGCCGGGGGCTGCACGACGACCCGAGAGGCCCTGGAGCTGGGCAAGGCCGTCGTGACGTGGCCGGCCCGCCTGCTGGGGGGACGGTGGACCCTGGGACTGTACCACACCATCGGGCTGGACGAGGATGCGAGGAACCGCCTGGTGGCGGATTCCAAGGAGGATTACATTTCCAAGGCGGTGGAACTCGGGACCAACCGTTCCCTCCGCAAGTCCGTCGAGTCCAGCATTTTGGAGGCCGTCCCGACCCTCTTTGGCCGGTACGAGGCCGTCGAGGAATGGGAAAAGATCCTGAAGCGCGTCAGCCCCGTCAAGCAATGCAGCGACGGCAGTGGTGGGGAGCGAGACGAGCTGTAGACCAATTCTATCCAATCCTCAAACACACTCGATGTTGGTTTGCTTCTTGAAATACTATAGCCATATAAAAAACTTCACCAGGAGTAAAAAAGACAGCAGCACTTCAAAAATTAATAACTCAAGTTTGACAGATCCTCCCTTCAACGTCGTTGATGGCGTCTCTTTGCCACTGATGAATGCAAGGATAGCATAGACAGAAGCGACGCACCCTGTAGTAATGATACATTCGAAAAAGTTGCGGAACACCTTCTATCCTTTCGAAGCTGAATTTCGAATTTGCGTTGGCATAACATCTCCATCATCTTGTCCGCTGTTGCACTTCCTTGATAAAGGAACATTCCCAGTGGAACATAATGGAAGTCAAAATTTTGGTCAATCCAATGAGCAGCCATGCCACAATAATTCTAAACTGATTTTGTAGTCCAGTGGTCCAGTGTAACACAAACATCCTGTCCATCCATGAGCTTCATAGCAAAGGTACAGATCCCATCACTCTTTTCTTGTACAATATCACTTTAAAGCTCTGAGAAAGAAAATGATTTGCACACAAAGAAAGATTTGTACAGACAGCTCTGAACTCCTTCCATTTGACAAAAGTAAAGGGTAGGTTACGTTGGTCACACCTCCACCAACATTCCTCGGAGGGAGGTGCTGCCCCTCAGCGCAACTAGAAGCATGCTTTCCACCAAAAGCTATGGTTCTGGCCATATAGTGCCTCTTATAGTTCACGAGGTAAAATATAATATGAAGATTTTTTAAAAGGGTAGTAGGTTCACCATACTGAACACTGCCTTCTTATGCTTTTCTTGCATTGACAGAGATGCTTTTCCATGATATCTTTTGATTGACTGTTGCACTGTGGTAKTAAGGTGTGCGGAGGCTCCTCCTTTCTAGGTGCCCTTGGGTGGGACAATCTTGTGTGTTCTATTCATKTGACTGACCAAACAACCATTACTCCAACCATTCTTGCGTGTCTTTACCTGCAGTTTTGCACCACATAGATTGCAGATTCCCCATCTTGCTGCATTGTTATATTCTGGCCACCACCCCTTGTCATCCTCACCTAACTGAGTTTTTTGAAGAATGGCAGGATCTTTGATCTTACTACTATGTGTTCAGTCTTGCATTTTTACATTTTTACAAACGTTTACGACCCCCACTGTTCCTAACATAAATCACACCACTTGAGAGCCTCCCTAATACATATTTGTGGCTGATATAATTGGTCATACAAAGGCATGTATTGTTTATTAAAGTTATGTTCTCCTGCTATTCCCAGAGTAACCATTTGAGAGAAACTCAAAAAATTGAAAAAKAATGGTGATACTAGTGCTGGAGGCAAACTGGCTGGAAATCTCTTGGATGACTTCAACATCTGTTGGAAAAATAATGATGCTGCAGTTTATGAATTATTGCAAGGACTCGCACCAAATTGTGGCAAGAGAAACAGACAGGAAGGGATCCACCCAATTCTGACAATTGCTACCTTCCTTGACTCAAGAACCAAGAGCTTGGTGCTGGTATCTATTGGAGAAGATGATAAAAACAAGAAAAGATGTTTGCACCAAAGAAAAAAGCAAAGAAGATATTTGCAGCAAAGTACTGGAACTGATGAAAGAGTCTTAGTCCAAGAGACTTGAAGCTGAGGAATTAGCTGCCTTGGAGGCAACTAGTAACATCACCATGGAACAAGTTGATGAACAAGGAGACACTGGTGTTGATACTGCTGGTGTTGATGATGCTGACATGAACATGTTTGAGCTGATGGAGGAAGAGGAAGAGGCAAAAGCTGAAGAGGTTAACTGCTATCAACTTATCAATGGTGYATTAGATGATGTCAATATTGATCATACTTGTAGATGCAAACTTGAGCTTTGCATGTGTTCTGAGCACTTGGCCTCCTTAGTCAAGACAATTGGAAGTAAGACAGTACTACTAAACAATGATCCACTCCACCAGTGGTGGAAAAAGCACCAGGCAAATTATCCAATTCTTGCAAGGGTGGTGAAGATCTATCTTCCTGTAGCCATGCTTCCAGCAGACTCCTCTCAGCAAGGCGCTCTGGCTTGGGTGGTCCAGAGTATGCAGGAAAAGCATTGCTTCTTCGTCTTTCTTGTATCTACTAAACACTGGGAGTGCTTTGTTGAGGACGAGAAGCACCACCACCAGCTTAATTTGGCAGAGATTGAGATGGCTGAAGCAKATGGTTAGGATGCCTCCTATTTAGCTTTTTTCACACTAATGTTTTTCTCGCACAACATTTTGGTTTGTTTTTAGGAATGCAACGCTTTACACAAAACATTACGTTATTCAACACTAAGAAATTTTGACCGCATCGTTGCATGGTCAAATACCAAATACCGTTTCGTTGCTGACCCCTAATTTAGACCCCTTTTCAAATCAGGGCCTTGCCATCTCCAATCTCCGATCCCTCGCAGGCGATAGCTGGTAGGAGTAATATGTATCATATGTTTCGTATGTATGTACTTGTACGGCGATATAGTACCTTTCAATCTAGCTAGTTCACTCTTCACTCACTATCTATTACTGTATCTATCATTTATCTACTCGTGATTTCGCCTCAGACGTACGTACCGTACGTACGGTAAATAACCATCCAAAAACCGAAACCGAAACATCGTGTACGGCGTCGTACGACACGGGCACGGCACGGTACAAGTACAGGATGTGAAACCTTGTCGTCCGCACACAAAATAGAAGAAAGAAAACGATCAGTTCTCTTTCAGCATACGAGTTAGAAGTACGAGTACCGGTACCGAACTGTACTCGCAATCATCTTTCACCATTGCACACCTAGCCAAGCAGCAGTGCCATAACCGTGCTTTGCCCACAAACAATTGATCCCATTCTTTCGAATCCGATCCGATCCGATCCGATCCGGACCCACGCCGCGTGTTCCTTCGCTTCGTTCCAACAGTCGTCTCCTTCCCTTCCCTTTCCTCCTCTTATTTCCAATTCTCCCCGCGATGATCCTTCGAAGCAGGAGGGGAACGCCATCRGTTCTACAACTCGCCTTCTTAGCAGCCACCGCCGCCATGGCGTGCTTTTCCTGCCTAGCGGCCGCCTTTGCCACGAGGGCCCGGACGGGCAGGTCCCTCTCGCTGGCAGCTAGTGCTGGTGTTCGTGCTGGTTCCATTTCTGCTTTCTCCAATGGGCGGAGCGCTGCGAGCACGAGGCTCTTTGCCTCGGCAAATTCCATCGACGTCGACGCCGACGCTCCCGTTCCCATTACCCTCCTGAGCGGCTTTCTCGGAGCCGGGAAGACCACCACGCTCCAGCACCTCCTGGAAAACCGCGACGGCCTGCGAATCGGGGTGATTGTCAACGACATGGCCTCGGTCAACATCGACGCCAGTCTGGTCAAGGACACCGAGGGCAAGGGCAAGGGAAACAACAAGAGCAAGAGCAACAAGCCGGGGGAAGAAACCTCCATCGTCGAGCTCCAGAACGGCTGCGCCTGCTGTTCGCTGGCCGACGAGTTGCTCACGACGGTGGACAACCTACTGGAAAGCCGCAACAACAACAACAACAACAACGACGGTGCATTTGACGCCCTGGTGGTCGAGCTGAGCGGGGTGGCGGAACCGATTGCCATTCAGCAAAACTGGAAGGCCGCAAAGGCAAACGGGCACCCCGTGACGCGAAAGGCGGACATGAAGCGCGTCGTCACCCTCGTCGATTCGAGCACCTTTGGAACGGACTGGATGACCTGGTAAGACAATACAGTGCGAGACAATAGCGACAGGCAACAAGGACAAGAAAAAGAAGGATGCGATTTTGTGTGTTTGTGCATCTATTTGTACATCTTTGTCTGATGGATGATCCGTGTACACGTGACACACAATGTATTAGTAGAGCGCCGTTTCCCGATTGCCGAGAATCCATGCATCGCTGCTTGGTCTCTCACCTTTTATTGTATTTGCTGTTTCTTTTTGTGTGTCGCGCACCTCTCGTTGGTGTTGCGTTGCTTTGTGTCGTTTTTTCTGGTGGCGATCCATTCCATGAAACGAAACCAATCGAATCGAATCGAATCGAAACCGCGCCTCTCGGTTTCGGCTCTGGATGCTAGGGACGTCGCCGGGGAGCGTGACGGGTGGACCGAGCAGGGCGACACCTGCGCCGTTCAACGCAAGGTCCCGGAGCTCCTGGCCGAGCAGGTAGAGGCGGCCGACGTCCTCCTCCTCAACAAGATCGACCTCGCGGGACCCGACCAGGTGGAAGTGGCGGCGGCCCTCGCGAAATCCATCAACAAGAAGGCCGTCGTGGAAGAAATCGCCTTTGGCAGGGTGGCTTCCCCGAAACAGATCGTCCGGGAGGAGGCGAGCGAAACAACAAAGGAGGAAGCACCGAGCCAATCGGGCTGCTGCAGCAATCCTAGCTGTCCCAGCAATCTTGCCAAGAAGAAACAACAGGAGGAGGAGGAGGCCAAGCAGCCCCGTGCCACCGTGTCCACAGACGACCTCGGGATCGTCAGCTTTGTCTACAAGGCCGACCGGCCCTTTGACGCTCCCAAGCTGATGGGCCTTCTCAACACGTGGCCGATCCCCGTGAAGGAAGACCTCGGCGGCCTCGAGCACTTTTCGCCCGAATCCGCTGCCGCCGACGGGGGCGAGGACGTTGGCCGGACGTCTCCCTTTTTCGGGGTCCTCCGGTCGAAGGGCTTTTGCTGGATGGCCCCCACCAACTGGGCCACCGACGGGACCGGAGATCCCTGGCGCCACGATTCGGCCATGTACTGGAGCCACGCCGGGAAGCACTTTGGGATCTCGGTGGCCGGCAAGTGGTGGGGAACCCTCGTCGAAGAGGAGATGAAGGAGTATTTCGCGAACGACCGGGAGGAATACAACCGCATCCGGACCGAGGAGTTTGTCACCGAGGAATGGGGCGACCGGCGCCAGGAGCTCGTCTTTATCGGGGCGAACATCGACCGGGGACAGATCACGGAGGCCCTCGACGCGTGCCTGCTGAACGAGAAGGGCATGAAGCGGTATGCGAAAGGGGCCGAGAGCTACCAGCGGGAGAGCGGGAAGAGCCTCGTTGTGCCATAACACAGTCAAAGTTCAACTGTAGACTACGTAATATGCATCAAATTGTTGCCTAGTAACATATCTAAGAACACCGTGCAATTATTTTTAGGTTCCCGTGTGATGAGCGAGCACAGCAATCCCAAACGCGCCGAAACACGGAATGCTCGCTTTGCGTATCCGCAGCAGACAGAGGAAAACCCAGCCATCGCATCGAATGCAACTGCGGAGTTATAGTGTTGATACAAGTTTGTGTTTTTGTGCGGGCTCAAGCGTGAAAAAAATCTCGAATTAGTCTAATTCGAGGTTGCGAAAGTGGATCGCAACCATAAAAGCTTTTTACTTCTTAAAACAGCTTTAGTTACGTATATTACAATATAATACATGAGACACCAACACGCTTTGGTGTTTGAAAAATATAAATTGCCGTACGACGGACACCAACACGCTTTGGTGTGCGAGCAGGCAGGCTTAAAAGATGGGTTTGCAGGAGAGGCCAGGAATGACGCACCGAAACTCAAGGAGGAACCAATCGGAGGTGTTGTTGCTTTGAGACCCCCGGGACGGTCCCGGCATTATCGAGGAATGGAAACGGGGGACGCTTGCCCTTGAATCCACGAGGGCGCACCGACGAGGGAGCTCCCTCTCGGTCTCGTGGTTTCGATGCAATTGTGGTGGTGGGATACTCGGCGGCATCAAAGGAGGAATCGCGGCTTCGCAATCCGTGGCTGCCGTCGAAGAAGATCGCTGATTGGTAGATGCTAGAAAACTCTGCCCTCTCGGCGGAGGCCGTTTCCATTTCCGTTTCCTCCGCCGATCGCGTGGGTGTGATGTAACTGTATTGCATGCTTTGCCCGAGCAGGCTCTCGTCGTCCGTGACGAAGGTTGGTTTCAGAGAATAAAGAGAACCGTCATCGAGGCTGCTTCTCTGGCTTCTGTTGGATCCAAAACTCCGGAACTCGCGGCTCTTTCCAAAGGAAGGAAGCTCCCTGGTTTGTGATTCGCCGCTACCGTCGCAGTTTTTCTTCTTTGCAAGGCCACTGCCCTCGCGAGACTCTATTATTTGTGAAGGACCGTTCCAATCGTTTATGTTGCTCCTGAAGCCGCTGCTCGTGTTCATCCTGCCTGTGGGAATGGTCCTTGCACGCGATGCCCCACCACCTGCGCCACCGGCGGTCCGGGACGCTTTGCTTGTGACCACATCCGTCACAAGGCCAACTATACCTAATCCAATTTTATTGAAGGTCATGTCACGACGATCGTTGCGATAGGTTTCTGGCATCTCGGGTTTGTCGCAAGTATTGTTTTTGTTGATGTTGTCTGGGAGAGCGCGGGTGCTATTTTCTGCGTCGCTGCGGGTATCATCGTCGGGGATGCCGTATGGCGAGAATGTTTCGTAGGATGAATCATCCATGAAAGAATTGCCGGGATATTCAAATATGCCTGACAACTCATGCTTGGATTTTTGCAGGCCGGATTTAGTCCTTGATGCTTGGGTAGCAAGGCTATCGTTGTCGTTGTTGTTGTGATCTTCCCTTTCGTCTTCGCCATCATAGGGGCAATAGGATGGATTGGAAATGCTGTAGCAGTCGGACTCCGACGCGACTCGATCATAGTATAGTTGGGTAGCCGTCACAGATTTGTTCGGAAGGTCCATGCAAAACGAGGCATCTATTACGYGACCGGTTCGGATCTCCGCGCAGCTATCACTCGACAGCGTCGTATCTGTGCCACACGTGAAACACGACACAGCTTTTGCGGCGCACGGAAGTCGCTGTAGGCTGTTACGCACCTTGAGAACAACATTCATTTCGGGCTCGTGCCTCCGTTGGATTGTTTTCTTTTGTTTCTGACAACGTTTTGTACTTTCTTAGAACGATTGGAAGAAAGGTTTCTTCGACGACACCGTTCGAATATCACTATTCCGCATCGCCCTAAAAATGCTCATAGACATCAAATATTCCCTTTTCTTGCTACGTGATTGGACTTGCAACACCAAGCTTTGCTCTGACATCATAGCCTTCATTCTTCCCCTCGTTTCTTTTTTGTCCTTTTAGCAAGTCTCGATGTGATTTTGTATCAAGAATTAAATAGGAGAACCTGCAGAATCGAACACACAGTGCGTAGTTGCCCAAAAATAACTGTTTGTACGACTAACTTTAACGAGCTAATACCGGGAGCTGTTTCAAACTAACGTTGAAATAGCCCCGCCAAAAATTCTACGATCAAAATTTCATTGAGACCATTCGTGACTTGCAATCCTATTTTTAAAAAAATGTTCTCCAAGGATGAGGAGGACCAACCATACATACATACATACATACGTACATACATACGTACATACATACGTACATACATACGTACATACATAC
>CAACVS010000292.1:2260-16050 GCA_900660405.1 Pseudo-nitzschia multistriata | reverse complement strand
ACATACATACATACATACATACATACATACATACATACATACATACATACATACATACATACATACATTCATACATACATACATACATTCATACATACATACATACATACATACATACATACATACATACATACATACATACATACATACATACATACATACATACATACATACATACATACATACATTCTACCGGTAGAGGAAAATGAAAAAAAATTGAAAGCCGTTGCCGTGATGTCTACAGTCTACAGTACGTATGTGTACGCATTGGCAGGGGTCATAATATATGACCCCTGTGTCTACGTACGTACATCGACTCGTTCGACTGGACTTCCCGGGTTTGAATCAAACATTGTGGGTCTTTTTCAGTTCTATCGGTACATGTAGAAATGCCCGGAACTCCAAAAAAATAGCGCAACTCAAAAAATAATTCTGCAAGAAGAATCATAAGAAATCAGAAATGTCAACACACGGTGAACTGATTGAAAATTGATGTATTTCTCACTTTTCTTTTGTTTACCTCAAGAAAATCAATATGAACAATATATCTTCCCTGTTTGCACTGTTGATTCAATATCGCTGACAAGTAAACATAATTCTTTCGATGAAGGGCTAACTCTTTGACCATCTTTCACGAAAATGAGTGTCGATAAACCGTGTTTCACCTTGTTAGTCTGCTTCTTCCCTTGGTGGACCGGCAAGAAAAAGTATATTAGGGACAACACTGAGGAATATGAAAGCAATGATGACCAAAGCAATGTCGTTGACGCGGGTGGTAGAGACTTCGCTGCTGTGAATGGTTATGAAAACCAAAACCTACACTGGTACAAAAATAAAGAGGAGAATAACAAGGGCGAGGGCGAGGATGATGGAGATGATTATAAAGGAGACGATGAAGATGACGATGACGATGACGATGACGATGACGATGACGGTGACGGTGACGGTGACGGTGACGGTGAGACACTCGAGTATGTTGAATTTGTTGAACACAATGAGGAAGGCGATGACGATCACGAGGTTCAGGTTGCGGAACTTATCCCACTCGAGGTTGTTGTGGTTGTTGAACATGACAAGAAAGATGACGATGATGACGAGGTCCAGGCTGTGCTCTCCCCCCACAGACGCAATCGCCGGAGTGAGAAAGGTCGTACACGTAGAACTATAGAGTACAGTAAAGGAACTATTATCAGAAAGAAGTTTGATGATGGGAACCATTACGATGGTGAAATCATATCATATGATAAAGAAAAGGGCTGGTACAAGATCATGTACGAAGATGGAGATGGTGAAGAAATGTCTCACGATGATGTCACAAAATATTACAAACACTTCCAAAGTTACGAAGGTTAATAGATTGATTAACTTAGATGGTTCTTCGTTTGTTTCTTGGCAGTTGAATTTTTTTGCATGTTGTGTGTACTGCAACGTGAAATTAATGTTTTTTGGTGTAGAAGCTTCTACACTGAACTGAACTGAATTGGATGGATCAAAACTGTTTCTTGTGGTTGAACGAATGCATGGTGTGGGTATGCCCGAGACACAGAGAACGGAATGGACCAAACGTAATGAATGAATGACAAAACAATGCTTTTATAAACAGGAGCAGTAGATCTCTATCGGTTTTCATTTTTCAAATATTGATTACGAAGACTTTTATGGATAGACGTAGGAAGATAGTATCCGTTGCTCTGTTATTTCTGAACGGCGCGAATCTCGTCGAGCCATCCAGAGAGGATGGCAGTGGCTTCGTCGTATCCCTCCAGGATGTCTGCCGTCTCGTTGGGATTCGGGTAGGTATGGCTCAGGTCGCTGTGGTGGGCCCCATTGGGGAAATTCAGCACCCGGAGCTCTTTGTACCCCGGGCCTTCGAGCTCGGTCGCATTGGTCATGCTCGAGGTCTCCCAGCCGTCGTTCAGGCCGTTCGCAAAGACGATCCGCGAGGTTGCCGTCAGGTTGTTTCCAAAGTGCCACTGCTGGTTCATCCGGTAGGGTTCCACGACGATCCCGGGGAACCGGGCCCTGCAGTGCTCCTCGTGCCACTCGTACGAAAAGGGACGCGGCAAGAACATGCTGCGCTCGGAATACCCGGCGCGGACGATCAGGTCCTTGCAGCACTGGAACTCCCAGATCTCGCCGACGTGGCCGCCGCCGGTTCCGGAATTGTCCGACCCGCGGATGCGGGAGTGGGGCCCGTCGGGGAGTTCCTGGCTTAGGTCGAAGCACCTTGCGTCGCTGCCGTCGCTGTCGCCCTCGACTCCGTAGGCTTCGGCATCGCGCAGGTCGAAAAACTGCCTGATTTTGTCCATGGGAGATGCTAGTGCATCGGGTTGCTGGAAGATGGCACAGGCCTTGGCCAGGGCCGTATCGGGACCCGGTGGATAGTACTCCATGTTGAAATCGGCAAAGATGGCCGGAACCAGGTACTGAATCGTCTCGCTGACGAATTCCTCGATGCCGGAAACGTAGCCCGGGAAGGTATCGGGACAAAACCCGGTGGCGGCCGCGGCCCGAAGAATGTTGTCGCCGCTTTCGTCGTCTGCATAGTTGCTGTAGAGATCGTCGCGGACGGCAAAGAGGGCCGACCGGACGGCATCGGGGCAACCCTCCGAGGCGAGCTCGGCCACGTCGGTCACCTTGTCGAAATACGCGTCGCTGTCCACCAGCTGGGAATACAGCTGGAGGGGTGCCGAACTCGCGTAGGAAATATCGATCAAATCCGGGAACCGGAACCGCAGCATTGCGGACAAAAAGCCAGGATAGGATCCACCAAACTGTAGAGAATCAAAACCGCGGGCAAACAACGAGGCAGATAGAAAGAAAGTGAGAGGCCAGGCGGAACGAGAACGACGAACTGTGGCCCAGGGGAGACGCGCATGCCACGACTCGACGCGACACGAACGAATCAATCGAACAACCACCGAGCAGAGCAGTAGTTCATTCATTCTACACTCACGGTAATCACGGGGCAGTATCCGGGCTTTGTCCGATCGGGATCGCATCCCAGCTCGTTCCGAACGTACTGGATGAGCTGAAGGGCATCCTCTAGAGCCTGGTCGGGCGACAGGTACCTCATCATCTCGTCGACGCTTGGCCGACCGCCCGGCACCGGCTGCGATTCTCCGTAAAACCGGTGCTCCGGGCTCACCACGAATGCTCCAAACTCCGAGGCGAGGCGTTCGTATACAAACGGATAGAGCAAGCCTAACAAGGTATCCTCTCCCCCCATGATAACAAGGATGGGATGCCCGGGTCCACCAAAGTTGCGAGACATCTTGTAGTAGCGCTGGCTGTAGGTTCGTCCATCGTCCATGTGAAGGTGATCGACCTGTTGATCGTCGTAGTAAAGGGCCGCTTCGTCGTAGGCATCGTCCAGTAGAAAGGAGGCTGAATAATTTTCGTYGCCGCTGTCGAGAAAGGAAACCACCGTTCTTTCTTTCGACATCGGCCCGTATTGTTCGAAGCTGCTCAAAATCCCTATCCACAATACGGAAAGGACAACTAGGGAGGCTGCCGTGATCCTGCGCCCCGTTATCCAGGAGGGGATGAACCGTCTGCTATCGGTGTTGCTAGAATCGGTAGAGTCTCCCGTTAGAAGCAGGTTGGTGGCTTCATCGGTGTGGCTGTCGTCAGTCACTGGTATGCTCCCATACAAGGGGGCCGTGCGGTTTTTGTTGGAGACCATGGTGATACGTTGCTCTTTTGTTTGTTTGGCAACGATTCTATTCTTGTTGAAGGAGAAAAGAAGAGTTGRGTTGTTCGTTGTATTAATGCTGAATACTGTCTTATGTTTACTCCACCGAATCGGTTGAATCGGTCGAACGCGACAGCTGAGCCATTTCTTTCGATCCAATCCGATCCAATACCGCAGCGCATTCAAAAAATTCCTCCTGCAATTGCATCTCGGGAAACGGCAAGTCCTGCTGAAACGTATTTGCTACAGTACTCAGGAAGATACGGATCCGATGCATGCAATGTGTGATTGGCGATTCATTCGATGCGTGATGACATCCGTCATATCGTACATCATGTCCGTCTATCACAGGTTGGATGCCGGTTGGTTCACCCATGATTCTGGAAGATCGAGAGTCTTCATCGACATCATTCCTGCTACTCCGTCCAAGAAATAAGAGCCTGTTTTGGCGATTTTCCTCCGTGCTTTCGTTTGTGTAAAATTGTCGGAACGAAGCTAACATTCCTTTTGATTTCATTGGGCATCAAGTGAAACTGTTACTTCCATGATTTTCAGAAAAAACGAAATACTCCGACTTTTTGGTGAAATTGCAAAGCCGTATTGTATTCGAATTCATTTTACTCGAACAGGTCGAATAAAAACACCAAAATATTTCCAGATTCTTCGTGCACRATTGAAGATTCGAATGCTCGTAGAAGTACCGTGCAAACAGCAGGGGTGGCACAAATCGGAATGAAAATGACCGTCACTCACCTTTCACGAACGGATAGTGAACGTGCAGTACGACATAACGCGTACAATAACGGGTGTCAAACGCAGAGGTGCAACAACCCAAAGATCCCATTGCCTACCGTACGTACCGTACCGGCCGGTAGAAGTGTCCGCCGATGTGGTTCAGTCTGTTCTAGGGGTTTCAATGGTACCGTATCTCTAAATGAAGGCGGAAAAGCAGTCTTTTTTGCCATTTCTCCTTCTCGTCATTTTGGAACAGAATTCCATCAGAACACCGAGCCTACTTCATTGGAACTCACAAACTCTCAACAACGCACAAACACACAAAGTTCAGAGCACAAGAACGAATTCAACTACTATACTTACTTCCAACCATACCGGAAGTATTGTCTACAAGCTGACATTGTCATTTGAGCAACGCACAACGCAAGGAAGAATCCGAATTCTTTGTCGACCAAAGCAGAATTTCAATCCCAGGCAAAAAAGAACAAGAATAATCGCATAGAAGAGGAACCGAAAGAAAACGAACCATGCCGATCCATACCGCTCGTCACCGAACACCCATCTCCGTCGTCGCTTTTGCTTTGTTGCTTTCGATCGGCAGCACACGCAGCAACAGACAAGTCCTCGCCGCTCCAGCCCCAACGTGCCAAAGCTTCGGCGAGAGCTGGTATTTCCCCAACAGTTGCGTGGCCGACTGCACCGCACAATCCGACGGAAGCAGCACGATGGACACGGATCGATCCCGAAACGTGAACGGAGATTTAAAGTGCTATTGTACCGGTCGGGAATCCCCTCTCTGCGCCGACGATCCCATGTGTTCCGACCTAGAAATCCTCCCGGGATCCGCCAAGGAGAGCTGCGAGGCGGTTTGCGGAAGCAGCGGCGGTTCGTCGGACGTAGTAGTAGTAGACGACGTGGAGTACGCGGGCGACGCTTCCGCGGCCAACAAGAACCAGACCCACTTTCGGGTGGGATGCTCGTGCGATGGGGGTGCCACACAGGTATGCGGCACCGACTACGTCCTCTTTAGCGACCTTACCTACCTCAAGTGGTGCACTAGAAAAGCCGACAACAACAGCCTACAGATCAAATCGGCCGAAGCCTGCGACGCCTACTGCACAAAGACCAACCCCCTGTTCGACGGGGGAATCTGGAACGACAGCGCCAAATCATGTGCCTGCAAAGAAGACTCGATGGAAGTTTCTGCCGTGGCTTGCGACGACTCGTCCRCCAATACCAACGACGGGAGTGGCCTGGGCAATCCCTGCTATGAAAATGTGGGTGTGTCGACCGCCGATTGCTCGTCGTCGTCGAACGCAAACGGGGAACAACCATCCACTACCCAGACACTGGTGTCATCGGCTGCGATCATGGGAATCTGGCTGCTGCCGTGGTAAATGGGAAAAAGAAAAAAGGAATACTAAAACCAAGCTTGACAAGATTCAGTTGAGGACAGGACGTGTAAAATAAAATAGTAAGGCAGATGATAATTTGTCCAGACTTTGCCTCTAGATTGGATTTCATGGAATTCCGTACACTATCGTCAATTGCTCTATGTTCATTTATGGACATAAATTTTGTTGAAAAACAATCAAAATGTGCCAATTGCACCACAAGTCTTCGTATCGAAAGCAAGCAAGATCCTCCGTTGACTTCTCTACTACAATCAGTTTCGAAGAGGAAACGAAGCGCATGGACCAAAGCGGATGACTCGTAGGTCGAGTGAGTTATTGGGAGAACTAGGCATCATATATCTAAATCAAAACCAGGACGTTGCGTTCCATTTTGTCCGATGACGAAGAMGAATTGTGCTGCCCCAAGTGGAATGAAACCATGTCTAACTAAAAATCGTTCACACCCAAACAAAAATAGGTGACAGCAGCAACTCCAGAAAACATCATCGTCATCCGCCAAATTGGTGCCCAAGCTGCTAGGTTGCATCGAAAGGAAAAGTTTAGTCCACCGCGGCATTTGGCTTGCATTGCATTGGATCCGTCTTGTCTAAATTTTAAATATACCAGGTTCGATGTGGTATGAGGATTCCAGCCAAACAAAGTGACGACCAAGACGAAACAAGTAAGCGGGGGAGGATATAAGAACACGCCGCTTGTTCTTGTGATTTTTTGGTGCGAGTTGATTGATCTTGCCCTGTCGCTGGTTCGGTGTCTCACTCATCCAATAAAGACATTTTCGCAAAACAACAGCTTTCTCGAAAGTGTGGGACACCTTCGTCGGAAGAGTCACAATCACACATGTTGCCCTGTTTCCTACGTTTGGCGCTGTCCAGTTGTTTGAACACGTACGTAAAGCTCTTGCAGACCTGTTCGTTGGCGATCGCCTTCTGTTGTTTGTTGTAATCGCGAAGCGAAATGGCAACCTTGCTGCGAATCTCGCTCCTTTCTTCTAGGACAACCCACCAGCCTCGTTTGTCCCAGCCCAAAAATCTCCCGCCCTTGGACTCGATCTCTTGCACAATCTTCCACACCAGATCCCTTTTTCCCGTTTGCCCCGCCTTGACGTGTTCGTCGTGGTATTTTTCAAAAATGCCGCGGAACACAACGTTTCCCGGATGGAGCATGCAGGACTTGCCCGCAGAACGAAAAATAACGTCCTTCATGCCTGGGCATTCTAGGATTCGGCTTCCCTCGCTTTTCAGAGATTCCATCATTTTCTTTGTTTTGATCCATTGTGCAAACGTTTTGGTTTTCAGTGTTCCAGTTCCCGTTGTTGGTATCAGAGCGACCGGAATTCCATATCCCATCAGCTCGTATAGCATTTCTATTCGCTCTCCTGTAGGATAGATATTTCGCACGCGCATTCAATATGAGTTTTCAAGACAGCGACAACAAGAAAAAAATTGTGTCAACTTGCATCGTATCAAAAATATAATAAACCCCTAGACCTTGCAGTTGTGACATAGGAAGGAACCAAAAGAGTTTCTGTCACGTACCACAGTGAACCTTTACTCTTGTGATGCGCCGGAAATTTTGTTTCGCCATGGTCATCGAAAGCAACGCCCGTATAAGATTAAAAAATGGTGTGTTGGGAAAACAAAAATGGAAGCAAGCAAACCTAGTTGGCAAGCTATTTATGATTTTTGACACTAATGATCTGTGGCTCGACTCCGGCGGCCTAATTTCCTCGACCCCAGGCCAGAACAACATCAGACAACCGTGCTTTTGGGTTTCCACGTCTTCGCCCGCCACATAGGTTATGTAAAGAAAGATCTTGATCTATGAGAAGAGAGGGTTTTGAAAGAAAGCAAGTTGCACCTCGGGGTAAGTTGAGTTATTGTAAGCCTGCAAAAAGGTCTGGTTTGTGACTTTTGTGCTTTGCTTTTGCCTAGCTGGCGCTGGCTAATAAAAGCTTGGATAATCATCACTAAGCATTTCAATTTCGTCCTTACCCTCACTTTGGATTCGAGCTTCAAGCAATCAGTTACAAACACGATGATTCTTCTGCCACTCCGATCACGAAAGGGCAGCAGCTGAATATATCCAGCCCGAAGTCCGATCTTGAGTTCCTTTGTGTTGATAAAAAAATCCATCGAGTCGTCGAACTTTTTCAGCGCTTCCATTCCATACAACGTATGGAGTATATCCAAAAAAGAGATCATTCGCGCGACGGCTGCTTTGGCATCAAAGAAGACGAACCGCAAAAATCGTAACCGAAACGCGTCATCAGTTATAACATCTTTCGACACGGCGTTTTCCTCTTGGTTCATAATGGCATCGTAGGCAAACTTTTTCGCATGGTCCGCGTTCTCCAGCTCCTTTTCGAAGTTTCGGAGGGAGTCTCGGATCAGCTCGGGCGTTTCTTTGATCGCCATGCTGGAAACACCGTGGATCTCTTCGTAGATTGCATTTCGGTCGCGGATGGACAGCATACCTATTCCCTTGGCCACCATCGCGTCCACGTCTTTTGGGTTGATCGATCCCACCGACGCATCATCGAGCAGGGTGGCACCACTTTTCTCCCCTGGATGCATTGCTTGTTGCTTGTAGTCGTTGTTGCGTTGGTTTCCAACGATGAGGTCGATGCTGGTCGTTGAATCTGATCTTATCTATGTGGCGAAGCAATCTTTCTCTTTTTGATCTGTTCTGCTCAGTTCTCAAAAATTGTCCGGCTTGAATTATGAAGTTTACTTCGTGAGACCCTGACTCATCTAGCCGCTCCAGCTGCCGATACATAACCGATCCCATTGAAAAGTAGCGTAAGAGTACGATTACTGCTTCGTAATAATCAATGCTTTCTTCAGGCTTTCAAAAGAAGCATATTGAAGTCAAAGAAGGTGGCTCGGGCCACTAAAAAGAGTAGGACGTCATTAAAAATAAAATACAGTAGTCCACTATTAATTGGGAGAAAGAAAGAAACAGTCCATTTGTGATACAAAACTTCAAGGGTATACTAAAAGTGCTGGAACATTCGACCGATCAATCTTTTTAAATTCAAATCCTTTTCTTATTTTATTGGTACAGTACTGATTTTTTTTTTGTTAGCTCGAAGAAAAGAGAACCGGATTTGATAAATTGAATGCTTTCTTTATCTTAAAGTCTCTTTAGTAGAAAGATTTAACTTTTTCCCGTCGCGTGTTGCCAAATGTTGCCACCTGGAAAATTAAGGATTTTTTTTGGGGGGTACTACTACTACACTACTACTCCACTTACTATCACACCCCTCTCATCACTATAAACAATATTATAAGAACATATTTTAACAAATATAAATATATTCATTTATRACACATCACTACACTTGATGGTTGAAGTTACTCCAATGCTYTTTACATACAGCAACATTGCAACTTCTGCAACCACCATTCCTTGACATTTCTTTTCTACTAGTACTACTAATCCACCATGCTGCTGCTGGCAACTTCCTCAATCTCTTCACTGATGAGTTAGGATACCTAAGCTTTGCTTCTTCTACACAGATAACACAATAGTTCCTCTTTACTCCTTCATACTTGCCACTGCATCTTTCTTTATGTGGCTCTGACATTACCTTTCCATGAGCAATGGTCCTTCTTCTTGTCTTCTTGTTCACACAGAAGAAAGAACAAATCCTGCAATAGCAAGGGTGATATTTTCCATTCTTTGAAGTCNTTATTGGTACAGTACTGATTTTTTTTTTGTTAGCTCGAAGAAAAGAGAACCGGATTTGATAAATTGAATGCTTTCTTTATCTTAAAGTCTCTTTACTACGAGTTTCATAACAATTGCACATCGTCTTGCGCAGTGCGCAAGTGCTCTCGCCCAGAGAGCAAAAAGTAATAATTTGAAGTTCTAAACTTCAAAAAGTCGAATAGGTTCTACTGAGCTAGTTTTTGGATGGCATTCATGATTGATTCATGATTGATTCATGATTGAATCACCTCAAACCATTTTTAACCGCCCTGAACCATTTTGTTTTGTTTTGAGGGGAATCGTGATTCATCCATTCAGTCATTTTAAAACATTAGCTCAGTAGAACCTGGTACATGATGTACGAGCAAAAGTTCATAACTTCAAATCGAAGTTTAGAACTTCAAATTATTACTTTTTGCTCTCTGGGCGAGACCGTGTGCAATTGTTATGAAACTCGTAGTAGTAGAAAGATTTAATAAAGGCTATTATGGAAAAACGGCGAACACATTTTCAGTTTTTTTTGCGAGGCAATAACCATTAGTATTTTTCAATCCTCCCATCCATTCTCCCTCTCTCCCCCCTTGTCCCACAATATTTACTTGAMYAATTGTAATTTATGGCAGAGACAAAGACTGCTTCCATTTGAAAAAWTTGAGGAGGTCAAACAAGAAGAACAAGCAATGCAAACACTCAAAAATACCAAAATACCCTGTCATAGAATGAGGAAGAAAGCAGAAAACACACAAAGAAAAACACACCACAAAGAAATCATACCACCACCACCAATCACCATTATTCTTGTTCCCCCACCTATCCCTCCTCCAACATCATACTAGTAATAGTACTAATAACAGTAGTACTACTAGTATGGGTTACTATTACTATCAAAAATCTGTTACTAAAGATGGATTATAACACCATCAAAAATAATACTGCTGCTGATACTGCTAATACTACTAGTACTACTACTAGTAGTAGTAGTAGAAGTGTTTATCATCACTGTAGTATTATTCTTCTTGTACTAGCCGCAGCACTCCTCCTAGCCCTAACATCAGTACTAGCAGCTTGCAATAGTATCTGCAATGTGCTTGTGCTCCTCTGTAAAAAGTATTTCAAGATCACCAGGGTGCATTTCAAAATGTAGAATCCTATGTCTGGGGGGCCCTTTGGAAACTTGCACCAGGTCCTTTGGAACCCACACATTTAGGATTTGCTTGTTTGAACTAAAATTCATAGCTTATTTTATCAGAAAAATAACCCACAGCATTATCCAATGGACCCAGGAAAGAATCACCCCCAATGAGGACGAACAACCTGCAAAAAAAAAATCAGTTAATAGTAAGAGTTAGTACTAGTAATGTGTCCAAAGGAGAACTGAGGATGATAACAAGCATTGAAGATATATGTCTCAAAGGAAAAGCAGGATCCTTTGTATTTATGGGTTGAAAATTGTGCCCAATAAGATTGCTTTATTTCTTTGATTGTTCATCACACTTTCACCCAGGAACCCCAAATAATATCATTTAGGCTATTCCAAAATGGTGTTGGTTGTTTCATACATAGAATAACACATATTTTTCAATACCAACCTTCTGAATGGAAAAGAATAGGGGGGGATGGAGCAGGGCCACCCTGATGTATGGCAAAAGTGCAGTACTAGTACTAGCAAATATGACCTCCTCCTCACCAACACCACTATTCATTGTAAACTAGTAGTACTATTTTGTGATAGAGAGCAGGTCATACTTCACAAGGTGCTGTCAAGATGACAATAATGTCAGGAGGATATTACTAGTATGCAGAATACCATACAACTGGCAGTAGTACCATCCCCAATAGTGGTGGTGTACTACTACTACTAGTAGTAGTTGTAGCTAATATAGAGCACAACCATTACTACAACAAATACTAGTGGACACATTTACAATCATGATATTCTTGTGTCCCCCTTTTTATATCTTTTCCATGGTGGTGGATATTATTGTTCTGGAGAAGATAATTTCCTTTGGAGTAATTCTTGCTGACATCTGATACATTGTTACTATCATGTTACAACTACTACTGGTGGTGGTGCTACTCTTGTGAAACACAAGAAGAGGAATTACTAGAATGTGATCTCATTAGWACTGGCCTACTAGTACAACAAGAAATACTAGGAGATCCATCCCTTGGTTTGTAGTGATGTGCAGTACCATTTATTCTGGCATGATGAACAAAATATTTCACTAGTAGTCTTAGCACTGCTGGCTCAAATAGCAAACCCACCACTAGATAAGTGAAAGAATTTAAGAGGGTTCTTTGCACTCTCACTAGTAGTACTAGTASTAGTACTAKTACTAGTAGTTTTGTATCTGCTGGAGAGTTTTTGACACACCAGAACCCCACCAGATGGTGATCAAAATCCTGTGCCAACTTCTTCCCAATGGAGTACTACCCCACWACTCCTCTGCTTATCATGACACTATCTCACTTCTTGTTATCAGGAGTACTACTACAAACACCACAACATGATTAGAAGATTGTAAATAAACAGCAACATTATAACATTTCAACTTGTGCAACCAACATTCTTTGACACCTCCAAACTAGTACTAGTACTACTAGTGGAGGTACTAGGACTAGCTAACCTTGATSGTGGTGGCTTCTTCAATTTTCACATTGATGAATTGGGACTTTTCTTCTTCTGTGCACACAAGAAACAACACAATAGTTCCTCCCTCTTCCCTCATTCACGCTTTCCACCACTACAGCATATTTTTATGCATGRTGACAACTTTGAACTTCTTGTTATGTTGTACGACTTCTTCTTGCTGGTGTTTCCATGAGCAAAAGTGGCGGTGGTATTTTTGTTCCCACTGGTGGGGAATTGACAATAAACAAATCCTCCCAGCATTAAAGCAGTACTAAAGAGGGTGATCTCTATACTGCAAAGGCATCCATTTTAGCTAAGAATCCTTGTCATAATAGTATGCTGCTGGATCATTCCAATCCTTCTCAATGATATATTACTTCTTGTTGTTGTGTTTGTTGTTATTGTTGTTGTTGTTGTTGAGTATAGCTAGTAGTAGTAAATTTTCAAATGTGATTAATATGTAAGGGAATATCATGTTTTTATAACTCTGATTCTCCTCCTGGCATCTTCAGGTTACTAGTACTAACTCATGATCAAGCTTTAACAAGTTATTCATGCCTCATTCCCTGGTATTAATTCTTTTTACAAGGAACAACAAAACCAATGATCTGCTGCTACTACAATTCTGGATATTGAATGGAAGTCTCCGGGGATTGATTCTTGAATTGACAGAATTACTAGGAAGGTTATTATTGTTACAAGCTTCTAGGAAGGTTATTGTTGTTACCGGCAAATGCTACAAGCAAATCTTACCAACTGCTGCCACAGTTGTCCTTAAATGATGGAAATATCAAACTCACAACACATGTTGTCTCTGTTCTCAGCAAGAAGATTGTCAGCATCTCTTCTATTGCTCACACCCCACTTAATTAAAATGCCACAGATAGACAGACATAGTACCATCCAATATCTAAGGCAATGAATGACCTAGATTGAATACAGACCAATTCCTACCAGCAGCACTTCAGAAAGTTTCATTACTGAATGGTTTGAAACCAGAGGTGTGTTCTCCCAAGAAGTACTCCTACCCAAGATCCCCTTCTTCACCTTGGTTTACCACATCATCAAACATAACAAATTGGATGGCATCACTTTTTTGCAGGCCACCATCTATCACAACATTGGATTACAGGTTCTGACCTTCAGCACTCCAGTTCTTGTTCACCTGTCTGTAGTGTAGTAACAACAAGTTTGTTTTTTCTGCTCCTAGCAATGTCCTTGCAACAACTACAAGTAGTAATATTAGTATGATGGGAACAACACAAGAAAGAAAACCTTTGTGGTGGGCATCATGACTAGTCTCAGAAATAGGCACTGCAATAAGAATGGATGACAAAGAACGCCCAGTGCACCAGCACTGCATGTTTACCCTGAAGTCCCAAACTTATCCAATTGCATGGCAATTTATTTTCTCTACTACCTAACCCTGAAACTTTCCTCTCCAAGAAGAAGACCATTGATGGACCATTGATGATACTACTATCATGTCATTTTTGTTCTAATAGTACAGTACTACTAGTAGTACCTTCAAGTTTGGTAGGAGAAAATGGACTACTAGTACAAAAACATACATTCAAGAACTACCACTGTAACTCCCAACTCT
>CAACVS010000291.1:210889-229163 GCA_900660405.1 Pseudo-nitzschia multistriata | reverse complement strand
CGTATGTATGAATCATACCCACGGTCTGATATCCTACGGACAACATTGGGAACCTTAATTGAACAATCCTCAGAATGCTAGAAATAAAGTTCCAAATGTTATTTTAACACGAGGAACGTTATTATGTAAGTGTAGGACCAAGTACTAGATCCTATTATTCCAATAATTGACATTCTCCAAGAATGTGGTAGCACGCTACCTACCCAAAACAATTATTTGGGTCTTGCACAAAAAAAGTACTACCTTAAAAACGAGGGAGAAGAGGATGCCTCCCTTGCTAACTTTCAGACTGTTAAGCAGAGCATTCAGGACATTAAATTGAAGCAAAAACTGCAGTCCTTATTTCTGCATAGCATATGTTGCTAACATTTGGAATGTTAAATTAATGTTCCAAACCCCTTAATTAACAAAAGTTCAATAGTTATTTTATGGTGTGTAGTAACAGGAAGTACTAGAGAATTCACAACTAAAGTACTATGATGGTGAAACAACCAGCACCAACACAATGATGCTTAAACTAAAGAAAACATTTCCCAAATAAGAACAAAAATATTCTATGTGTTCTTTGTTGAAATTACTACCATGAGAAACAAGAAGGATGTTCTTTATCCTCCTGATAAATTTGTTCTGCTGTTTCTCCTTGTTCTTTCACAGCAGACACACAGACAGCCACACAGACACACAGACACACACACAGACACACACACACAGCACAGACACAGACACAGAGACACAGACACAGAGACACAGACACACAGACACAGAGACACAGACACAGAGACACAGACACAGAGACACAGACACACAGACACAGAGACACAGACACAGAGACACAGACACAGACAGACACACAGACACAGACACAGACAGACACACACACACAGACACACAGACACAGACACAGACACACACACCGCAAAAGACCTAATCTGTTACCACCACGTTCTGAAACTAAAATTGGGGCTAAACTAGTCTTCCTCAAAAACGTATCGAGGGCCCTACTGTACACGAGCTCTTCTAGTAGTACGAAGTACGTACTACAGTACGTCCTTTACCAGTCTACCGCACAAGTGGAGGCTGATGAAAGCATACGAAAGAATTTTAATTCCGTCTGGGTGGAACGGAATGCCCCGTTATCGATTGTAGCAACGAAAGACAAGAAAGCAGTCTCTACAAGAAGTATCGAAGATATTGGAGTATTACCGTATGATATGATCCTAAATATCCTTCATTCTGTTCCAAACTAAAAGTCCCTTGCCTGTGCACATCATTTCCAGTTGTTTGGTAGTCGATGTACTGTTGATTTTCTGATTCTAGAAAGGACTGAAGCGAAAATCTTAGTGGCGATTTACTTTTTGGTGTGGTCGCTGTGCTTGATTGCACTAACATCTACCCAAGAGCCATGACCAAAGACTCAGGGATGAACCGTGCGAAGTTATTTCTGGTGCTGACAATTTTGCTGTTGTCGACACAGCCATCGGACGGCGAGCCGTTTCTAGTTTCGAGTCAATCCGCACTGCCATGCGATTCGGGTCTCTTTCGGTTTGGTGCCGCCCAGAGCAACGGAAATTACAGTCGACGAACGAGCATCCACCGCGGGCAATATTCCTTGGTGTCGGATCGGCGGCAGCGACAAAGATATTTCGCAAGATCCAGCAATGGAATACGGATGAGAAGTCTTTTGTCACGCATCGGATCGATGCTCGGTTCAAAAGAGTCCCTCAACGCAAAAACGCAGAATTTCCGCTTCTTCGCATCCACCAGCCAACATGTCCGACCGGACCGTAGCATTCCCTCCGCATTAACTTCAGAAGATGCCTTCTCATCACAGTCGATGGTGCACGGGAAGATACGGAAACGGCCCCGGTGGCTCAGATTTCCCAAGGTCACAAGCGATCAAATACGAAAGTTTTCTTCCGTTGTGCAATACACCGCTATTGCGGTCATATGCTTCGAGTTGTTTTTTGTGCTCAAGGATGTGTTCGATGAGGTCCTCAACGATCTGCAAGATTTAGAAAACCGCGACGCTCATTCACGGAAAACCAATTCCGGCAGCGGTGACTTTGGGAACAACCGGAAGGTCTTGTCGAAACATTCGGTGAAAAAGATCGTTGATTGGCTCGAACAGAAAGGAGCCGATCGTCTACCTCCGCCCAGCGTTGCCCCTGCATGGACGTTGGCAATGGCACAAGAACTATACAAATGCAACAGCTTGTCTCTCGCAGGGGTCGAGAGAATCCTCTTGCAAATCACAAATGCAGAAGCAGAATTTCTCGGTTCGTGTCTTCTCTCGTCCGACAACATGGCGGACGTGAATGACGACATCGGAGGTCTTTTTGCCGCGAAATCTGCATACCACCAGCTGCTCGTGTCCTCCCTCTCTGCCTGGAGGGACTCTTGCGATGACCCATCCGTGAATAGGAATTCGTCGCCGTACACGAAATTTGTTGCAAAGGGGAACAGCAACAATGGCATGGTTTTGTGGGGTCCTCCGGGCTCTGGAAAGTCCCTCCTGCTCCGTGCGATTGCCAAGAGTTCTGGCTTGCCAACTCTGATGGTCACACCGGCCTTGATGCAGCGGACAAAGAGTCTCGAGGTGCTGTTCTCGTTGATCGAGACCCTTGGATCTTGTGCAGTGGTCCTCGACGACCTGGACGGGCTGTTTCTGGTGCCGCAAGGGAACGAGAATGCTTCCACAAGAAATTTCAGGAGCGAGTGGCTGCAGCGATGGGACGATGTTTCTGCGAGGCCGTCGTCTTCCGACGGCCGTGGCCTTTCGAAAAGGTGTGTGCTGACGGTGGCTGCTACGAACCGTCCATGGGACGTGGACATTGCCGCGTGGAGACGCCTTCCGAATCGAATCTACATCGGATTGCCCAACGCGGAAGACCGATGCGACATGCTGAAAAAATGGTCCAGGGATCTCCCACCCATCGATGACTCGGTGTTGCAAGAGCTGGTCGGTGCCACGGAAGGCTATCTTCCATCGGATCTGTACCAGGTCCTCCACTATGCCTGCCAAGTGGGACCCGTGGCACGCCGGGACAAGCAGCTAACGATCGAGGACGTCCGTGTCGGGCTTTCGGGGCTCATGCCCTCTCGATACTCTTCGCAGTACGTCCAGCAACTGCAGGAGTTTGTGGGCGGCGGGAACGGATCTGCCGGAAGGGCCCAGCAGCAGCAGCAACAACAACAACAGCAAGGGCGGCAGCACGGGCAGCAACCACCCGGCGGCCGCCAGGAGAACGATTTCATGAGCTCGATCGAAGCCCTGCCGTACCGCGAAGAGGGATACTGCTGGCAGACCCCGGGTGGGAACTATTACCAGTTTCAAATCCCCGTCGATTCGCAGGTGTTGGAGGCCATCCAAACCATATTGCTGCACAGGTTCGAGTGGGGGCCGGGAGAGGAAGAGTGGGATGCTAGCGACTGCTACGACGAGGAGGAAGACGACGACTATGACGGACTATGATTTGTTTGACGAGCAACGTCGAGGCTCATTGGCGAGCTGCTATTGTGGCAGGCAAACACGACCGGCAGCGGTTCGGTGGCCGAACCCGAACAAGACAGCACGAAACGATCGATCCTGCCGTAGTACCGTACGGCAGTTTCAAACACGTTGCTTCTTTTGTCTCGAGACGGACGATTCCCTGCTTTCGGAATAAACAGCACACGTACTCTGATCGGCCTGCGTACTACAGTAGCGCAGACAGCTTTTGCGTGGATGCCCGAGGCCTGCGTGCATGCGGCCGCGGGTTTTGGTCCCCGCCGTTTTCCGATCGGATCGGGCAGGGTCTGTCTGTATGCATGTCTCTGTGCATGCATGCATGCACGTATGTATGCGTCCCGTTGTTTTACGATTACAACACGCCACTACTTTAATTCATCAACATTAGTTATTACTGTACTACTTTCGTTACAAGGACACCATCGGTGCCGGCGAAGATCCACCGCCGCGTTTCGTTGCGTTGCGTTTTGTTTCGTTTCGCTGCGTTGCGCTTTTTCACGAGCAATTGATCCGCATAATGTCGTCCAGGCCGTCCTCGAGGACGTGCAGGAATTCCCGGTGCGGTCCCCCGCTTCCACGAAGACTCGTCTCGGATTGGCAGGCCCCGGACCGCAGAACATCCGTAACGTCCTCCGGGCACCGCGTCGACTGGATTGCGAGGTCCAGGGGGGTCTGGGAGTGAAAGTTCCGGAGGCCCTGGGCCCCCGGGCAGGCGGAACAAATGGCGCGGACGATGGCAGAAGACCGGGCGTACCGGACCGCCAGGTGGAGGGGGTAGTTCCCCTTGCGGTCGGCGACCCCCGCGCAGGCCGGGTTGGCGGAGAGGAGGAGGTCGACGAGGAAGAGGTCGCACCGCTGGAGGGAGAGGAGGATTCCCAGCGCCGAGGCCCTTGAGGTCCCGTCCTTTTGGGCCAGGACGTCGGGGCCGGCTTCGACCAGGGTTCGCAGGACGGCCTCGCTGGCCCCGCTGGCGAGCGCGAGGTTGATCGGGTAGCCGTACATGCCGCTGTTGGTGGTGTTGGTGTTGGTTTTGTTGCTGGTGGTGTTGCTGTTGCTGTTGTTGCTGCTGTTGTTGCTAGTGTGGGTTCCGGCGTCGCCGGTGACCACCACCGACCTCCGGACGGCGTCCGGGTCGACCCGGAGCGCGGTTTCCACGACCGCCCGGGAGTTGGGAAAGAGCAGGCAGGACCGGTGCAGGAGGCTGTCGTCCGCCGAGCACCCCTCGTGGAGGATGCTTTCGTCCGCGCTCGAAGGGACGACGACCGGGGCGGCCCCCTTGCCCGACAGGGACCGCGCCGACGACTCCCTCCAGGCGGACTGGGAGAGGCTCTGCTCCCGGGACCGCAGCAGGAGGTCCTGCAAGCGGCTCGTTTTTGGCCCGGGACAAGGGGGGCCTTTTTCGTTGCGTTCTTGCTTGCGTTCTTGTTCTTGCTCGCGTTCTTGTTCTTGCTCGTGGCCGAGGGGAGGAGGAGGATTCCTCCTCTTGCGCAAAAAGGGGTTCCCGAGGACCGGTGCCTGGGGCGCGGCCTTGTTCCAGGCCGCGTTGGCCCTCCCGGAGGCCCCCTCCCGCTCTGCGCCCGGGGAAACGATCGCCAGCCCGTTGGCGATCACCGCTTCGGTGCTCTGGAAGCGGAAGGAAGACGAAGACGAAGACCTTGGGTGGTGGCCGATGCGGTGGTGGCTCTTGCTGTGGCCGTGGCCGATGCCGTGGCTTTTGCTGTGGCGGTTGCTGTGGCCGATGCTGTTGCGGTTGCCGTGGATGGGGTGGTGCTTGGTGTACCTGGCCCCGAGGGCCCGGGCCAGGAGGCCGTCGCTGTGGCTCTGCTTCATGGCCAGCGAAGAACCCACCCTGCGCGCCTTGGCGGGGGGCGGGTCCCCCTGCCTGGGGGAGAGCGAGCGGTGTTTCTGTCTCTGCCTCTGCGCCGGAATCTGCGTGTGTGCCTCTGGGCCCGCTCCGCACCACCACGGAAGGGGACCACCGTTGGCTTGCTGCTCCGAAGCAAGGTGGGAATCCACACCACAACCCCGCTGCTTCCGAACGGCGTCGTTGAGCTCGTCGGACCGAAAGAGGGCCGGGTCCAGCAGAAAGACGCTGGCGTGGGTGGTCTTGTGGTTCGCGTTGGCGTTGGCGTTCGCGTTCGCTATGCCCACCGACGAGAGGCAATGGCTCTCGCCAAAGGGATCGGCGCAGCCCTCGGAGAGGTCGTCCTCGAGCCCCAGGACCAGCGTCAGGTCGTCCGTGTCAAGGTCCCGGAGGATTGGGAGTCCGGCGTCTTGCAGCTTCTGGGGGTGCATCGTTTCGCAGCGGGCTTTGTCTTGTATTGTCTTGTGGTTGTCTTGTGGTTGTGGTTGTCTTGTGGTTGTCGTTGTCTTGTGGTTGTGTTGTGTTGGTACACCCGGTGTGTTTTGTTTTCGGTGTTTGGGTCGGTGGAGCTGTGACGACGGTGCGATACTGTACTATGAGGAACAAAGGGGAAGCGTCTGCTGTGTGAGTGGGAAAGAGAAACCACGGCGGCGAGCGTAGCAGGCAGCGATGATATGGCACGCTTGTTTTTTGCACCAAAAATCGCGGGGAGATCTCTTCGAGGCGGAAGAGAACAAACAGAACAAGCAGAGCTCGCTCGCCGGACGGGACGGGACGGAATGGGACGGGGGTTGCCGTGCGACTTACGTTGCTGCCGTACAATGAAACGAAACGCAGCACAATAATACAATGGACCGGAATGGAATGGAATGGATCTCGCCGATCGGAAACCAAAACGGGGCCCGGGCGTTCGAAGGAAGGAACACGCGAACACACAAAAACAAAACACGAGGGTTGCTGTGTGACTTGCGTGGCTTCCGTACAAGAATTTCGGCAGCCGAAACGCGGTGGTGGTGTGTGTTTGTTTCTTTGTTAGTTTGTTTGTTTTGCTCTTCTTCCAAGATTGCTAATTTACGGTTTGCACACTATTGCTTCTCGACACCAGGTACCGGAAAAAATACCTCGGCCTGCTCCCTTCCTGCCCCGTTGGCATTTTTTCCTCGCTTTTTTGGCTCCCGGGGGTCTTCGAAGAAAGAAGTGATCCTATATTTCCTTCGTTTGGAACGTTCCTGGTAATGCGAAACTGCTTCTTAAGTAATGGGAACGTCAAGGGACCTTCTAATTATCATGTTCGGGGAACGACCATTCTTTTTGTGATTCATTCGTTCTGGATGCAATAATGCATCATCGGAACCGGTCATTTATTGCTCTTCGCCAATAATCTGAAAACAAAAAATGTCTATTTGTTCTCGAATCAATCCAGGGCACTACTGTTAATAGCTAAAAGATAATACCCATATTGCAGTAACTGTGTATCATTCTCTGCAAAGATATATGGAAAACGTCCATAATTAATACGCTTTCAGTGGGATTGAGAAGAGGCCGGCGTCAAAGGAATCGAAGACGCAGGGGTGCGTATAGTACCAGAAATTGTACAGCAGGTACTCGTAGAAAGAAGCGAAGGCGCGTGCTGACGTGCATCGGTGTTCGTTGGTGCCTGCCATAGAGTTCTTCGGTTCCACACAAGTTACGGTACGGTACGGTACGGTACTACCGTAGGATGCATGGAAGCAAGACAACACGCACTGTGCGTGCGTCCGGAGTTCTGTACGGTACAGTACAGCACGTGCGTACACGTGCGCACTCTTTCCTGCTTTCCACGCACGGGTAAGAAGAAAACACTCCTGCACAATACGGTACGGTATTTATGGTACAGACCCTACGCTCACAGGGCACTGCGATGTGCACGTGGACGGAGTTATGATGGCATCCCATTCCGGGACGCAGTGATGGCATCCCATTCAAACATCGAAGTACTTGGTACTGTACCGTACGAACGAACGGTACGCCCTATTACGTACTGGAAAAATGAATCGAACTATCGTACTACGAAGTACGTACTTTACTACGTAACTCATTGCGACACTCCGATACATCCGTACCATACATACATACCCTTACTACCATACTATCCAAACAAATGATATCACCATATGGTACATATATAGAATATAGATATCATACCCCTGTCCAGTTTCGTTCCTGATTCCTGGTTCCTGGGTAGAAGTACGGTATGTTTTGAGAGCGGCACTGGACAACGGTGTGTACAGTACAGTACGGTACGTAGGTACAAGCACTCGTACCGTAAGTTGTTCGTACAAAGAAGGATTTGCTCTCCCGAACCACGCCACGAAGGGGAAGGCCACACAGAAACGGCCGACGTCCTTTTTGGGCGGAGGAACGACCCGACCCGACCCGACCCGACCAGCGCATCGAGAACAGCCGCACCGGCAGCACCACGAGCAGCAGCAGCAGCAGCAGCAGCAAGCACCACCACTGCCCCCGGCCCGCGGGTGGTCCCAGAGCCGGACGCGGCGGTCTGCCCGGGCGGGGGAAGAAGGATGCATCCCTCTGGCGGAAGCGGCGGGCTGCCGGAAGAAAACAAAACAAACGAACGAACGAACGAACGAACCCCTTTCGAGTATTCCCACGGCGGGTCGGACAAGGGGGTTTCTTTCACGAGGCAAGGCGGGAGTCCCCTCCCACGGAAGCGACCGGGGAAAGCCGAGCCGAGCCGAGCCGAGCCGAGCCGAGCCGAGAAAGGGCGCCGGTGGCGGTGCGAAGCGGCAGGGGTGCTTCCGCTCGCTCCTTGGGCCGAAGCCCGCGGGCTCTCGGGCCGGCTCGCTCGCTCGTTCGTTGCGTGGGTTTGGTGGGTTGGTTGGTTCGGTGGCGGGCGAAGGCTCCTTTCCTCCCCGCACGGGAAGCCCCACCTGCACACCACCACGACCAAGACTGTTCGATGCGATGGGAAATCAAGGAACCAACGAGCTGCAACTGCACCGAATCCACGCGCGAAAGCCAAGGCCGTTCCTATAATTTCTATACGCCACACAGTATTCGGGTCGCATTTTCTAGATACAAGTCATTGTGGAAGCAACTGCAATCAAATTGGACGAAGAAGTCATCGGAACATCGTTTGACATTTAATACAAGTTAAGCTCGAGCGTGTGCTATCAAGTAGTCGAAGAGCATGGATTTGGGAAACAGGCATGATTTTGAGGACCGCCCGGTCGTACGACGAATCTTTGAGAAGGAAACATGAACAATGTTGCACTGTCCATCTGCATTGTCCCTACACAGCAGTTCCACACTTGGCTGCGGGGAGATCATTCAGCCAACAACAATATTGCCAGCGTTCACAACTCTTGCAATCAGTAGTCTGATTCATCAGCGCATGCTTCTCGCTGGAAGATGAGCGAAATCACCATCGTTCAACCACCATGTGTCAACTTTGAACTTGATCCTACCGACCTCTTTGCCGTTTTTTAATAGAGCCTCGTCGAAGACGTGGTGTAAAGGTACAATTTCAGCGTAGCTGTCGGCTAATCCAATTGCAGAGGATGCCTTTTCTGAGCTCCGTGGAGAGAATGTAACCGAGCTGGTTCGTCCTCTCATTTCTTTTGAGCTACGTTCGCTCAGAGTGAAAAGAGAAGCTTCTGTTATTTTCATAACAGATTCGCTCATTCGCTTTAATCGCTCCTTGAACGATGGTGAATTATATCCTCCGAAAGTATTGTTAGAAGAATTAGATTCTCGTTTCTCGTTGTCGGAAGAAGTTATCAGCGATGCCAAATTCAAGGTACAAGATCCTATTAAAGTAACGAAATCTCTCGCATCGTGTACCAAGATATGTAGCATGGCGCCCGTCAAATCGACCGGAGATCCACAGTCCAAATGCGTCTGGATCGCGATGGCGATTTCTTTGTCCCACCTGGGACAATAAGTGTTTCCAATCGTTGTTGTTTGTGGCCATTTGGATACACTTTGAGCGCGAAATCTACCCGCACTTTTTTGATACCAGACCTTAAACCTATTCATCTTGTTTTCCGACGTCATCGCATCGGTCGGTGTAGAAACGAGCGTCACGCGCGGACTAGGGGGATGAGACGAAGTCGAATCGTCTTGAGCGATTTCACAACTGATCGACGACAAAAACATGTGGAACTTTTCACTATGCACTTGGTTGGATTTCTGCTTCGCCATTTTCGCACGTTTCTGTTTACTGGTGGATAACTTCTTGACTTTTCTCACTAGGGCCGAGGTACTACTAATGAGTGCCATGCTTTTCTTATACCTTTTTGTCAGTATTGGCCTGGACTTTAATTTTTGGTTCAGCTGAATTTCGTATGCACCACGAACAGGTTTGTGATCGGATGTTGTAAAACGATCGATAGGTCCATATGCCAGAAGGTCGATCATTGGCGCTAGACGATGATTTGCTTTGTACAATATTCGATCGGTGTAAGATGGGGACCGTTTCGAAACATAGCTGTAACCATCTTTCCTGTCCACCTTAAAAGTGGGAGGGAAATCACATCGCGGAGTCGAGAAACCAACGAAGCATTCTTTTTCTCTTAAAGCAAAAGACAACTCATCATATTTGTTCAAAGCATCCCAGTCCTTCATTTCTGCTAGCTTGTGCGCCTCTTTCAAGTGCTCATCCGATCCTATTGCGTGATTCGGCAGCCTGGTGCGAAAATTTAGATCACCCATAGCGAACATAAAATGACTAGTCATGGAAACGTCACAACAATATGAATCGAGGAGCGAGGATGCCGTGCCCTTCAAAATATCTCCGATGGTTGAACACCTCGTGTTGTATTTCGACAAACCCTCATGGGCTTCTAGATGTGCGGTCAAAAACGAGATTCTTGTACCCGAATCAATTTCGCATTCGGCCACAATGCCACCCTTGTTGGCAAGGCCAGCCCTACCGGTATTCTGCGCTTTGACACTGAGAACATCCAAAGAAATCTCGTCATCATCGTAGAAAATCATGAGTCTCATCTGCCCACGCTGATACGATACGGCTCGAGTATAGCCAGGTAAATGATTGCCCAACATTTGATGCAAAAATTCCGTATCAGCTTGCACTTTTCCACCGTCTAAATCGCTTTTAAGCTCTTCCTCCTTCTCCCTCAAGGAAGAGTCTCTATCGTACAGGGGCGATATAAGTTCCTTGAATTTTGCGCTCGATGGCCTTCCCTGACTGTTGTGATCCTGATCTTTGGTTACTTGCTCCACAGCATTTGTAACTTTTTGGAATTTTCCTTTCAGCGATTTTGTTGCCTCTCTCAGCTCAAACGTTGCTTCTTGCATTCCAATTGCAATTATGTGGAACTTTGCGTCGTCGTTGTCGTCACCTTCATTGGCTCCTTTGGTCTCGTCGACGATCATTTTGTTTGTGCTTGTGCCATGCTTCGCCTTGATAGGGTATTCTTGGTTCTGTAGCACCAAGTTTGTAGCACCACTTTTCGGTATCCACTCACTGATCGATTCTTCGTTAGGTTCTTCATTACCCATGTTGGCTGTACAGACCAAGACCTTAATCTTCATACTAGTATTGGGCCCACATTGAAGCAGCGAAAGGCGGCTGGCATTATTTTTTGATTTCATTATCTATGGAGAATTGAGAGAATGTGTCGTATACCCATGCACATTCGGCAATCGCGTTCACAATGAAACGGGAACTATGCTGTTACGGTTTCTTGTTTCTCTTCGGTTAGTTTCCGAGAGATTAAATTAAAGGAGACGAAGGACAAGCAATTTGGAGATCTAAGGCTATTTCTGCACAGCGACGTGTTGTGAAACATAAGGGGTGTCAGAAAACATTTTTTTGAAATGCCCGACATAGAGGTGAACATCTACGGTACAAAAACAACAATTTCTAGTACCGTACGTACGGAGGCCTCTTCAAAAATACCTTTAGACTGTGATGACATCGACTCTTTTTCCTTATCTTGCGAGAACGTTGAAGAGCTAGCTTCATCGTTTTGTACACGAAGTATTAAGTCTGGTACTATGGAACAGTGTGCCCCGCTCTTGATTATGATAAGTACGTACCACTGCCTAGAACAAATATTAAGATAGGCTTGTGTTTGTTACAATGCGAAGAAACGAAATTAAAAAATAGCCCTCTGCAGAAATTCAACGGAATTTTCTTTCGCCAAGAACTCTGAGTATGGCAATAATTTTTTTGTCGGTCCGAGAAACACAACGCGTGTTTCGTCGAGAAGTGTTTCTCACACACGAATTTGGCCACCAGCCAACAACTCTGACTTTGGCAAACTATTCCAGGCGAGGTCCTACTAGTAAGCATCCTACAAGTAGGATTTCTTTCTATCACATCAACCCCAAAGAAGTCAAGCAAGAAGAACTCCACCATCACTTGTTGTTGTTGTTCCAGCAGCTGTTGCACCAGTTGTTGTTCCCGCAGTTGTTGTTGTTGTTCCCCCAGTTGTTGTTGTTGTTCCAGTTGTTGTTGTTCCAGTTTTTATTCTAGTTGTTGTTGTTGTTGTTGTTGTTGTTCCAGTTGTTGCAGCACCACAAGTACTAGTGCACCTAGTACTAAATGTACTACTACTACTAGTACTATGACAATCGCCCACCACTGAGCAAATTTTCAAGTAATAGCCTGTGATAATAAATCCTAAGCAGTAAGGATCACTATTAGAAGTATTTAAGGACAGCTTTTTTTTTTGAGGAGAGGGATACGCTAAATAAAGACGAGAAAATGAGAAGATTTGACAACCGACTTGCCAAGTACTTCGTACTTGACATGATTGCGCTTGAACTAAGGAGCTAGAGTGAACGAGAGAACTCATGTCTCCTATGCTTAATGATTCCAAATACATTGATGGTGACTACATAAGTGTTTTGTAAAATTTTTAGATTCACTTTACATATTTTTAACATATATTATCGTTCTGTATTGTTTGTACACATCATCGATTAAAGATCAAGATAGCAATATTCCTTCTCTTCCCGAGAAGTTAAAACCCAACCACATTGTCGGGGTTCGTTTAAGAAAGATTTCCTCCAACATATCCGGACTTGGCATCCAAAGCCTTCTTTTGCTCCTCGGCCTTCTTGTGCAACATGAATAAATATCCAGCAAGGGCAAAGAAACCAACACCAAAGAACCAAGCGGCAACGACAGACATGCTGGGGCCACGGAKGGACTTCATTGCCTTGTTGAGTTGAGGGAGGATGGTGTGGATCATTTCGCATCCGCTCGTGTCCTTGTAAGTGGTCTTGACGTTCGATTCACACTTGAGTGCTTCTTCGTAAAGGTCTTCGCAAACTTCATTGATCCCGTTGTTGTTGTTGTCGTAGTTATAGTTATTGTTGTTGTTGTTGTTGTTGTTGTTGTTATTGTTGTTGTCGTTGTCATATTGGTTTGCTTTGCAGGACAAGCAAGTAGAGGAAACCAAAGGCGTGGTAGGAAGACTGTATCCATAGTTGATTTTCTCGTACGTTCCCTTAGGAGCGTGCTTGGTGCAGGCCGGGTCCGTGAAGATTCCGGCGTAAACACCAGACGAGGTGCAGTAGGCTCCAGTGTAGTACTGAACATATGAGTTGCCGTTGGCGTAGTAGTTTTGGTTGTTGTTGTTGTTTTGTCCTTCAACTTCCAAGGCTCTGCATTCGGCGAATTCCTGGATATCCATTTGTCCTTCTTCCTCTCCCTCGATACAGTAGTCCAAGCCATCTTCCAACAAGCAAGAGTTCAAACAGTAATCTTCGTTGTTGTTGTTGTTATTGTTGTTGTTATTGTTGTTGTTTTGGTTGTTGTAGTTACCGTTGTAGTTGTTGCCATTGCCATCGGCATTGTAGTTTTGGTAGTTGTACTGACCGTTTTGGCACTTGTATTCACAAGTTTCCTTGGCGGTCTCGCACTCGTACTCTTGAGATTCCTTCAAGGCATTCTGGTAAGTTTCAACGAACTCTCTCATTTCAACAACGTATTCTCCGGCATTGTGGCACGACGAACAGCTGTTCTTTGGGCAAAGCTTGAACTTTGCGACGAGGTTACTGGTGAGGCCCTCTTCTCTCTCGAACATGGGGATGGCAGCGCAACCATCGAATTTCAGAGCGGCATCACCGATCCACGAGCTGATAGATTTTCAAAAAATAACATGGCACTCAATCATTAGACTAGGTTCTATTGTGTATGAAAAATAATGTTTGTCTGTGCCTCGCGGTCCGTTACACTTACTAGTAGTTGTTGTTGCCGTTCTCGAGCTTACGAGCCTTTCCCATCAGCGATTGTCCGCTTTTGGAGCTAGCTCGGATTCCGTCGAAACCTGCGGCGGGGGATGCCATGGCGAGGAGAGTGATAGCAACAGAGAATTTCATGGTTATAAGTATGTAGAGGTGTTTGTTACACTAGGAGATCGATTTCGATATTATGAGAGTTTGGCATCAAGTGCCCAGTGATGGTTCGAAAACGCGTGACTTCCACACACCCGCTAAAATTAAGCGAAACAAGAGCACAACATAAAGGCCGTCACGTTCGCTGAATTTCGAAGTTCTTGCTATTGGAGTTTCATCGGCATTGGACCAGCGATACTTGCGCGCCTGCATAACATAAATGATGCCTCAACGGTCATTAAAAATCAGACTTGCTTTTTTTCGCAAAAATGATTAATAGTTCCACGATTGAGTGAGTCGCGGATGGCGAGAAAATCGGAGTTACATTTTTCGCAACTTGGCATTTAGGCGATTTTATTCATCACGAAGTAAATCCGAGTTGCCACAAGAGGAACGAATAGTCGAACGCTGTGGATCGGATATGTTTGTACCGGTCACTAGCACTGAAATGACCTGCTGCCATGTCTGTTTGTAGGCAAATTGGTCGGTTTTCGTCGTCGTTCGATACTCCATGTCGTAGACTTGCAGTATATTTGAGTGGCTCCCAGTAAGCAACGCGTGGGTCATAGAGTCCCGCTTTTATCAGGCAACTGGGATACTCTACACCGGCTTGGATATTATTCATCGGGCTATAATCCATCATGTATTGAAAGAAATACTCCTCGTTTGGATTTCCCCATTCTTCCCACTCTCCCGCGGTGAGAGGAATCGAAGCGTCGGCCATAGTGGCTACCAAATCAACAAACGGAACACCTAATAAAGCTACACGAAAAAGATCCGGAGCTTGATTCAAGACGGAACCTATGGTCAAACCACCCGCAGACCTTCCTTCGCAAGACATTAAACTTGGAGTGGTCCAGCTTTTAGTTTCGACGAAGTGACGACCTACGTCGATGAAGTCATTGAACGTATTCGTTTTCATCAAGAACTTGCCATTCTCGTACCACTGCCTGCCTAGCTCACCGCCGCCTCGGACATGTGCGATCGCGTATATGATACCACGATTGACTAATGTCATTCGAACAGAAGAGAAAGTGTCCTCGATGCTCTCACCGTAAGCGCCATATGCATAAAGATGGAGCGGAACGTAAGATTGGGGTAAAATTGCTTGTTCCATCGTCGATTTCAAGTAGACCAAGGATACTGGGATTTCAGTCTTGCCGTCACGGGAAGTAACGGTTATTCGATCACAAACATATCTGTCACTTTCATAGTTTGGGGTAGGTTTCGTCATCACAATTATTCGCTTGTCGTTATTGGAAGGTTCACGGAGGTCTACTTGCACGTATTGCAAGGGAGTCGTCTTGCAAGATGACAAAGTAGGGTGAGAAATGCTCGAACACAAAATTGCAGCGAAAGGAAATCAAATTCCTGTTTCCAATCGTATGGATTACTTACAAGAGACTCATAATTGACCAATATAGAGGATGCATTATAATTTTCATTATAACCCATACCAATAGAATATGCGGGCTCGGCATTCCACTTCAACTGTTCCAGGCGGATAACATTAGAATCATCATCAACTTCGGCGACCCATAGTTGCATTAAACCATTAATACGACCTTGAATCACTAAATATTTCTCGAATACATCAAAACCCTCAATCGGAATCCCATCGAGCAAGGGTTTGCCGCTCTTTGGGTCCGTAAGACGTGACCATTCCGAGTCATCGTTAACTTTCGATTTCCAGAGTTGCATGTCGCTACCGGTTCCAACATTTGAATTTATCAACCAGTTACCTTTGTAGTGTTCAACATAGTACGTAGTGTCTGGTATTCGATCGGCAATAATCAAAGGCGACTTTGAAAAAGTAGATCCTACCGAAATGTCAATATAATGAACTTCACTTGACTCGAAGGAACCATTGTAGATGAGTAAGTAGTTTTCATCAGCTGTCTTGCCAATGCCTACGTAGTACAAGCTTTCCAGTTCTTCAAAAATCAGCTCTTCTTCTGACACTTTTTCGTTTACGAATGTTCGACAAAAGACTTGATAAGGACGCCCCGCCTCATCTGTTTTTGTGTAAAACAGTGTTATATCGTCGGTGCCCCATACAATGTCGTTGCTGATAATTATTGGTGAACCACTACCGTCGTTCTGAGAATCCTCTATTCGAAGACTGTCTCCATTGTCGAATCGTTGGATAATCAGTTCGTAGAATTCATTCCCTTGCGTGTCAACCGTGTACGCCACCAGATCTCCGGAGGGCGAAATTTCTAGTGATCCAACATCGAAATATTCGAAACCATCGGCTAGTTTGTTTTCGTCGAGATACACAACTTCATTTGGGAGTATCGGTGTGGATTGCGATCCGTCCCAAAGAGTAAGATATTTTTTCAGAAAATTAGCATAGAATTCACTTTTGTTCTCATTGTCACTTGGTGGTGGCAAAGGCTTTGGAGCTCTCACATGCAATGGATAAGGCTTTCCTTTAATAGTTCGTCGGTAATAGTAATAATCCCCTATCAGATTCGGAAAAGAATGAGAAGTTTCTAGCATGAAGGATTTCATTTCGTTGTACAACGACTCTTTCAATTTCTTCAAGTGTTTTGTTTTGGATTCGGTGTATTCGTTGTTGTCTTTCAAATGCCGCAGGACCTCTGGATTCGATCGAGTCTCATCACGCATCCAACCATAAGGATCATTCACGGCTATGGGGGGATTGATAAGTGGATGTGGAGAATCTACGGCCTGTCGTGGAACCTGCATATCCCACCCCGGAGGTGGCGCGCCTGCATAAATTACCCGGTCTTCTTCTCTGCGTGCAATTGGTGGATGTTTGTTGCCCTTTGAGGGAAAAAATCCGGAATAATAAACACTGCATATTCCTATCAATATTGCAACGGCCAATATGAGTTTAGCTTTATTGGAACGCTTATTACATCGGTAGTGATATTTCAAGAACTCGGCAAATTGAAGACAATTGATACTCCTTGGTTTTGTTGCTTTGGAATCCTCCGATATTTCTCTTCCATTCAAAGCTTCGAGTTCATCTAACTCTGTTCCTTCCAACTCAAACGCTAAACGAGTATCCCTGGACGTCATTTTGTTATTACTATTGTGGTCAGTCTGTCGTCATTACTGTATTACTTTAGGAAAAGCGCTACTGTCTTGCGAAAAAATCAGATTACAGTGATTCGAACTGAAATTTCAAACCGGTTTTGTTTGCAAGGACTCTCATATTTTTTGTACCGTACACGTATTTCTGCTACGGGATTTATTCAGGACTCGACATTAAGTAGCTATTTACCGGTACATGGTACGAAGTGCAACGAGCGTCGGTCCCACGAGAGCGCAGGTGATAGCGTGAGACCAAACGGCATATATATGAGAACCGAGCCAACCGACCCCTTTTGGACATTCCAGATCAAGTCCCRGATCAAGGGTACAGAATCCCAATCGAACAGATTCACTTCTCCTTTGCATACCTTTACTTTCTAGCTTAATCCATAATATTTATAATTCACCCAAATTACGTACTTCGATCACATAGTTGGTGCATAGTAATTACTAAACTCAAGATACGTGAAACACTAAGACGGAAGGAAGACACCATGTCGCAATCTAGACTGCTATCCAATTCCTGCTTGTCTATCAAGCCTCCATTCAAGACAGATGACCTATCCACCAGGAACCTCCACGTCTACACCATGGCGGACGATGACGCCCTAGTAGCCAGGAAAATAAGCAGGCAATGTTCAGTTTTCTCCGGACAACATGGAGTGCAGGAACTAATGCATGTGGAGGAGGAGTTCCTGGATATATGCAATGACTTAGAAATAAACGACAAACACAGACACTTGAAGTGGAAGGAACTATTAGAACATGGCCCCAGGAAGAAGTGGCTTGGCCTTTGGAAAGAGCCGGATCCAATTACGGCCTCCAAGGAAACGAATAAAGGCTTCCGCGAAGCTTTGAATGCTTATTACAAAGAATACTCCCCCGACAGGRAGTCTCGCGATGCTGTAATCCAGTATCTACAGTCTGATAAGATACTGAAGCCAATAAARGCTTCAGTACAAGCCCACGTCGATGCAATCCTTTTATGCTGTGAACGAGCYAATCGTCTACACGGTGTAAGAGGACCTTTAGCAAGCTCAGAAATGAAACAGATAGTCTTCAACGCCTTTCCCAGAGAGTGGAGAGTCAACTACAAGCAAAGCGCTCAAGACATCAGGACTGACAACATACAGGGAATAGTAGCTTACATGACCGATCAAAAAGGAATAGCAGACGAAGCGGCTGAACACAGCCAGAGATCTAGCAGGAAAAGAGATCTACAGGGAGGTCGAGGACGTACTAACAACAGAGGAAATCAGGGACAAGGACAAGGTAGAGGACGAGGCGGCAACCAACACAACTCCGCTAAACGACAGCAACAGATGGATGCAAAAATGAATGAGCCCTGCCGCATGCACAACGGAGCCCATCGGTGGGGAGATTGCCCATCCAACTGGAGAAACCAACAGCACTCCCACCAGGGCAGAGGCCAAGGCCGTGGAGGCCGCAGCAGTGGCTCCTTTCGAGGC
>CAACVS010000291.1:124445-208728 GCA_900660405.1 Pseudo-nitzschia multistriata | reverse complement strand
GTCCTATCGCCTACTGGTCCAAAAAGCTGGATAAAACCCAACAGAACTACAGTACAATGGAAAAAGAACTCCTTGCCATCATCCTTTGTCTCAGGGAGTACCGTAACATGCTTTACGGTGGAAGGCTCAACATATACACTGATCACCGAAATCTAACYTTCCGCACACTCTCTATGCCGCGGGTGCTACGATGGCGCCTCGCAATTGAGGACTTTGATTTAACCTTTCRGTACATTGAAGGTAAGGACAATGTCCTTGCTGACTGCTTCTCTCGTGTCCCTTGCATGGCAAAGCCCACTGTYGGGGATAAAGAGCGCAAATTATATGAACAAAACAAGGGAACTATAGTGGATTTCAAGCAACTCACAGCCCCCATCGACCACGAGGATGTATTCTTCATGAACTGTGACATCGAAATTGTTGAGTGTCTCTTAAATCTACCACMAATAACAGAAATGGACAATCCCCTAGATCTATCGATAATAGCAGCCCATCAGGAGAAGGACTCGCGTTGCATCTTTCACTTGTCAAAGGAACCCAAGCTATACTCGAAACAAACAATTGGCAGCTCCAACGTCATCTGCCATCACGGCAGCAATAGTGGCTCACATGATTGGCGAATACTGATTCCCCARTCACTCRTAGGCCGCATTCTCAGATGGTATCACCTGATACTCGGCCACTGYGGTGCAACAAGACTTTATGACACCATCAGGGCTCGMTTCTAYTATCCAGGACTGGCAACACTATGTAAAGAATACCGTTGSCCAGATAATTGTCACCTTTACAAGCAGCAAGGCAGAGGCTACGGACATTTGCCCCCACGACAAGCCCAGTTGCTTCCGTGGAATGAAGTCTGTGTAGACCTCATTGGCCCTTGGAAAATAAACAWACAAGGCAAAGATGTAACCTTTAAAGCCCTGACAAGCATTGACCCGGTCTCTAACTTGTTGGAGATCATACGTATCAACAACAAGAGCTCACAGCACGTGGCTGACCAGTTCGCCAATTGCTGGCTGGCAAGATACCCCAGACCAAGCCGTTGCATCCACGACAATGGTGGAGAGTTCATTGGYTGGGAGTTCCTTGARTTACTGGCTCGGTATGGCATTCGGAGCGTTCCCACTACCGTAAAGAACCCACAGGCCAATGCGATCTGTGAAAGAGTGCATCAAACRATAGCCAACATATTGCGTGCTGTCATTCACTCAACTCCMCCAAAGAAYACCAACRAAGCAGAGCAGTTAATCGACAAYGCTCTYGCCACAGCCATGCACGCCACCAGATGTGCTGTCAGCACAGCTATTCACACATCTCCTGGCGCAATGGCATTCAACCGTGATATGATACTAAACATCCMTCTAATGGCAGACTTAATCTCCATCAGGGACAAACGCCAACAAACCATCGATMRTAATCTACTACRAGAAAATGCAAAGAGAATCGATCATAAGTTCCGCATAGGGCAACAAGTCAACATGAGAATGTATGAYCCVACCAAACTGTCCGAAAGACTGCATGGTCCTTATCCCATTGAGGAAGTGAATACTAATGGAACTGTGGTTATCAGACTTAGCAAGGATATCACTGAGACTGTTAACATACGTAAACTGGTTCCACACCAAACACTGTCGACGACTCCTCCGAATAACTCCCAGTAGGAATATCACGTAGGAATCACGTACAAGTAATATTCCTGTCGGGGATAATGCAACGAGCGTCGGTCCCACGAGAGCGCAGGTGATCGCGCGAGACCAAACGGCATATATATGAGAACCGAGCCAACCGACCCCTTTTGGACATTCCAGATCAAGTCCCRGATCAAGGGTACAGAATCCCAATCGAACAGATTCACTTCTCCTTTGCATACCTTTACTTTCTAGCTTAATCCATAATATTTATAATTCACCCAAATTACGTACTTCGATCACGTAGTTGGTGCACGAAGTACTACAAGTGACGATACGGTACGTACCGTACGGTACGGTACGGTACGTAGCCACCGGACCGGGACACACGTACACCATATCGTGTGGGTACGAAAAAATAAGCCAACAAAAATTGACTCTGCTCTTCTTTCTGTTGTACAGTACGGTAGTACTCTTGAATTGTGGTTCTAGCGGCTATCATGCTACCGTTAGTACCGTTACAGAGTTGTTCATATTCAAATTTTTGAAAGGTCTAGAATAACAGAAGTGAAAACTAGCAAAATGGGAGTACCGGTACGTTCTGTAGTCAACAGCCATGCACTACTCATAGTATCCTGAAGCTAAAATCTACGAGCAATCATTCGATGTTCTCTTCCACTGCAACGGTATTACTATAATCGCACAGAAACTTCCTTCCCTTCAACATCCACCCGATGTATTTGAAACATTATTTCGTTCTTTCAAATAACGATGGAAACACGATCGCCTATTCGTAGGCAAATACCAACGACCAGGATTATCGTTTTCGCCATTGTATTGATTGAATTGTACCGTCAGTACCATCTATTGAGGTATTGCGTCAAATTCTTGAAAGATAAAGTCGATGACTCACGACCATCGAATATTCGTAATGCTTTGCTTTCTTATGATCATGATCAAACAAGAAAACCGTTTTCTGTCCCTGACAACGGATCGATTGGGAACAAAATTCGCCGATCACAAGCCACAAACTCGACAACCACCATAAGTAACGCTGGTGGCAATGCGTTGCTTGGCAGTAGTAGCTCATCCACAATCGGCTCAAAACACTATAACAAAACGAATGAAATAGGCGTAAACCGAAAATGGGCCTACGCGTTTTTGGTATCTGGGTGCAGTACGGAAAAACCTGGATACAGAGGATTTCTCTATAACGCAGTTGTTGCCGCTACAAGGTTGAAAGAAATGGGTTCCACCGCAGATTTTGTTGCAATGGTCCAAATGTCAGAATCTACGGATTCTGTTGCTCTACCATCCGAGGAGGAGCAGATGTTATCGGACAACGGCATCAAGATTCGATACCTGCCCAAAATGAGATCAAAGGACCACGAATGCTTTTACGCACTTGTCCAGGAGAAATTTAGAGTTTTAGAACTGACAGAGTATAGTCGGGTGCTCTTCATGGACAGCGATATGATGCCATTATGCAATTTGGATTATATGTTTGAGTTGTCTGACCCACCACCAACATCATCATCATSCATGGCCTCGAAGGGAGGATCCAACACCAGCAATATCCAGTTGAAAGAGAATGTAATCATTGCATGGAGAAACGAAGCAGCAAATGCAGGGTTCTTCATGCTTGAACCAAAGAAAGATGACTGGCAAGAATTACAACGAGAAATTCGTCGGAAAGAAGAAAGAGCTTTGACGTTACCTTGGCCACATTGGGATGAGGTAGAGGTAAGCCAAAAAAATGAACGGCCATTACACTTTCAAGCTACTGATTTAATTCTAATGTTCTATCGTCTTCCTTGAAATAGGGATGGGGACATATCATTAAGCCGCCAGACTATTGGGTAGGTATGAACAGTAAAGACAAAAAGACAGCATGGGATTGGCATGCAGTCTTTGCCGATCAAGGTTTACTCTACTACTGGACAAAATATGTCAAAAAGAGCGTTTCCATCGTCATCGGAAAAGACATAGAACAATGGTCCAGCACCGGAGACGGGGGCGATATTGTTCATATAGAGAACATAGTTTCCGGTGATCCCTTGAAGCCGCATTCATGTTTTCGGAAAGGAAACCTATCTCCTCCCTACCGAGATTTTCATCACTTTACCGGTAGAACCAAACCTTGGGAGCAAGACCTGCGTGTGAACGTGTCAAAGGGCGAATACACGAGATACGACGGAATCTTAAAGATAAGCGACAGTCAGGCAGAAATGATCAATCTTTGGCGAATTGGTCTACTCAAAGCCCAGCAGCATACTCCCCATTACAATTTCACATTATTCCACCCCGAAACAGACATTGAGCCCCCTATGGGAAGATACTCAACGTACAATGAAATGTTGCATCATATTGAATCAAAAAAGGATTCCAATTGGACCCATTACAACGAACGATCGCAAACGCTGTTGAACAACCACAACGAAGAATAATTTTTCGCCCCTAAAAAAGAAAGTTTCGCATTTTATTGCCAACGTTATACGGGTGGATACTTTTTGCCTGTTTCAAAAACTAAGTGACAACAGTGGAGTGAAAAATGTCTTGTATCTTGGTCACCAAACCGTGTGCAGGGAAACATTAATCATTCTGCCTTGGGCGGTTTAATACAAAACCACAAGAGGACGATGTCAAGCACAAAAAACATAGCGGTGCATATGGCCATGACCAGGATACCCTTTTTCGTAGAAATCACGTCGACAAACGATCCCGTCCTGCTTTCGTGGTCCGCTTCGATGATGTCGTCCGTGGCTTCGGGCGATCCCAAAGAATCGACACGCGCGTTGCCCTCGCCCGGATCCCCCACCGCTGCCAGAAAGTGGGTTACCGAAGTGCTGCGGAACGAATGGAATTCTCCTTCCGCAATTCTTGCCCCCGAATCGAAATCGGCATCACCAGCCAAAGGTAGAAACGACGACGGCGAGTTCTCCGTGTTACTGTGGTTATTGTTGTTGCGGCTACGGCTACGGCAGCTGCCGTGGCCGACGCCCGGGGCGGAAAAGGTCGTGCTCGTTTCTGACCCCTCGTCCTCTGGACACATGGAACCAGACGTCTTGCTTGTGGTCCGGATTTGGCTAAAACCGCTCGATCCGTCCGAGTCCAACGAGCTGGCGTCGCTGCTGTCGTCGTCCACAGAGTACAAGTCGGCATTTCTATCGTCACCAGATCGGGGTTGGGCGTCGCTGGTCATGAGTGGATCGTATCGAATATGCGGTAACAAGTACCGACACTGCTTCCTTGTTTCCCCAGCGTCTTCCCTAGGAAATGAAATCGAGTCGTCGTCGTGTAGGAAGAAAGCCTTTCATGAGAGATTCGCCGTTTCATAGCATGAGCTATGAAACGCAAAAGGTGCGTTGGTTACAACGATGCTCGTTGGAAAGAGTGCCAGAACGTTTTGCTGCGCCTTCGAGTATGTTCTGCTTTGTTCGAAGCCTGTGACAAGGATAGTAAGAGGGCACGAGAACCGATACAAGTGGTTTCAGCAGAGGAATCATTGGCTAAACCGTGCAGTGTACGAATACCAAGTATGGTATCATACCGAACGGCAGTACGCTACGGTATCTTTTTGGGCCAGTACCGTATGTTACGTTCGACGGAATACGGTAAGTCGCGGTACGAAAACCGAAAACTCCAACCCCTGTTGTACGTTGTACGTTCCGGTTGCATAGGTATGACACGTACGTACTAAGAGTACGCAGTTTTTGTTGTACAGTACTGTACCTTACTAAACCGAGATTCACAGGGCAAGGGCGGGATGAAAAAGAGTTTCTACGAAGTAGAAGTATTCCTTTATTTCGGGGGAGAATGATAAAAAACGGGAGAGGGAAGGGGATCGCATGAATTGAACATTGATCTGATACTCGTAGGTACAAAAACTAATAAAATTAGAATTCTTATCGTTTGCTGGCAAAAGAAGAACGCACGATCGCATACGACCCTAATTTACTTATGGAAGTTTTTCCAGAACAAGTAATTTTGAGATACTTAAGGTTACTCGTAGAACCAGTCGTATATGATTATTGCAGCCCTCTTGGGATTCACTCGTGTCATTTGCTTCCCCCTTCAATTCACGTCGGATCGAAGATCTCCAAGCTTTCTTCTGAACCGAAATCCCCTGCCCCTTACAATTACAATACGAATTGCAGTCGGCACCGATATCTCAATACTGGTTGTAATGACAACGAGAGAAATTGGTGAGTTCATTGTCAATTGTAAAGGACCACGGGAATAACCAAAGAAAAATCTTTTTGTATATTAGCCTAAACTTCTCTCACCTCGGACTGTTGTGCGCTCTGATCTGGAACAAACCCACCCGTGTCTCCTCGTAATATTTTAAAACCAACACAGATCTTGAACGACAGCTGCTGAAATCATCTTTTGGAAGCAACAACAAAAACCAGTCGAAGTTGGTAGACATCCTTGACGACACTACAAGATCATATTATAGCACTGGAACAACAACTACAGCGAACAGCAGCAGTCCGCACTCGATCCAGTCAAAAAGCACATCTTCGTCGTTAGGAAAGACACGAAAGAAGACACCAAAACCTGTGTCAAAAGACGATCGATCGGTACTCACAGCAGCGTCTCGATCATCTAGATTGACAGCCAATACCGGCAACAGCAGCAGTCGTTCGATCGCACCAAACCGATCGGATCCTAGTCGCCTTCCAGCGACCACATCTTCGAAAAGCAAACGACTGAGTTTCGACGGTTCTGTTTATCCGTCGCCTTCAGCTCATCCGGACATCCAATTGAGAAGTGCCAAAGGTACTAGATCTGCTACGAACGGAAACAGCAAAAATACCCACAGTTTACCGAGCGCAAGTTCTGAACTTCCCGTCGAATCGGCTCCGTCCAATCCTAAAAAACACCAACACAAAGACAGTACCAAGCGAAACCAAAAAATTCGCAACTCCAAAACCATGTCATCGAATTACGGAAAGGTCGATCCGGAAAACCGGATCGAACACAGCATCGAGGTCCCGCACGACGAAGGGGAAGCACAAGATACTAGTTCTTCTGGACCCAGCAAAAAATTAATCTGGCTGTCCGTCATCTGCTTCGTCGTCGTTGTCACTGCAGTGGCGGTTCCCTGCGCCTTGCTCTTGGGAGGCTCGGGCGGTAACACTAACTTTCCAAACCTCAGCAAAGCCGGGAACGGCGACATCGTTGCGTTGCTGTCGGAAAGTATTTGCAACGAAGGCATCCCGCACAGTGGAACCTGCACTCCGGAACGCACGGCCGAGGAAAATCTGGGAGGAGAGCTCTGTAACCTTTTGGCGAAGGCTATGATCAACACAACCGTACCCGGTGATATCGCAATCGTCAACGCCGGTGTGTGCGAAAAGGATTTATTGGCACCCGAACTCAAGGCAGGCGACATTAAGAAAGCGATTGCCGGGGAAAAACTGGTGGCCGTCGACATTTCGGGCGTCGATCTTTCCAACCTCGTCACAGAAGCAGCAACGGCATCCTTCGGCCCATCGGGAAACAGCAAGGCCTATCCGTACGCTTCGGGCATTAGGTACGACATCGAGGCGAACCTGCCACCATCGGAGCGAGTGAGCAACATCGAAGTCAACCGTGGCCTCAGCAACGATGTTTGGGAACCGATCGACCTCAGAAAATTTTACACGGTCATCACGACAGAATCCTTGGCGAAGGGCGACATGGGATACGATTCATTCGCGAAGGTCATCGATGACTGGAAAGATCCGCTGAACATCAAGACCGGTGACGCCTTTTACTATTATGCGATGAACAACGGCGAGGACCCCAGCTGGTCGGTTCTTCCTAGCAGCGAGTACTCCACACAATATTTTTTGGGAGAGAACGACGAAGCCAAGCTCGGTGTCGTGCCCCAACGAATTTGCCACGCCCTGATGCCCGGTCAACCGACGAGCCCGTCCTGCACGGCGGCAGACGTTGCCAACGGAGGTGGGGTATGCAACATGGTGGCATGGGCGGTCTACGACCAGAACCTGAGCGTGGACATAGTGATGATAAAAGGAAAAACCTGCAAAAACGACATTGAAGACGGCCTTCTCGTCGAGAGCAAAATCGACAGCGCTCTTTCCGGCGACAACACCATGCACACTTTTGAAGTAGTGGGATCCGGGGTCGTGAAATATCTCGACGAACTCGTCTCGGAAGCTATCGATGACGGTATCGAGGGGTCCTACCCTTATGGTGCCGGTGTGCGGTTCGACGTCAACAAAAACTTAACGCCAAAAGTAACCAACGTAGAGGTCCTCTCTCCCAGCGGAAACTGGGAACCGATTTCACTCAACAAGAATTACATGGTTGCGCAGCCAACGGGAACGGGGAGTGCAGACAGCCAACTCATGAAAAAGACAATGAAAGAGAACATCATCAGCTACGCCGATGAATGGAACACGATGTACCCGCCCCCGGCCGCCAAAGCATCCACCCAATCCTTTGCTTGAAACAACAAGCGTGGTGATCAAATAATTCATAGTAAAAAATACATAAGAAGTTGCATGTTTCTGTCACTGTTGACAGACCAGTCCAGTAACGTGACTTCACATCTAAAGAACGAATCGAAACGGGAACGTTGCGTACGAGCATCCGTGTAGATAGTAAGTAGGTCGGCATTCAAATCGCTGATTCCGTAGCAGCCGTCGCTTTCAAACCTTTCCAACAAATCTATGCCATCCAAAACTGACGCGGCGGACGGACGAAATAAAACCAAAATCAGAAGGGTTTCTTTGCAATGGCTGTGCCTAATGTTTTTTTTTAAAAGAGTGGCGCAGAGCACCGGTGGGATTAGCCCAGTGCTTGGTCAATGGCCTCCAGGTCCGCCCTTGGGAGCTTCTCATCGTCCTTGATCACGTACAGGACGGTCCCCTGGCCGACGGCCATGTCCGAGACCACGAGGCCGCTGATCGAGTCCACAAAGGCCGGCTTGGCGCTCGATTTCTTCCCTTCCAGGCCGAGCTCGCCGTAGGGCCCGCTGCCCCAGACCACCGTGTTTCCCACGTCGGTCGTGCACGCCACGTTTCCGGGTCCCGCCCCGATGTGGGTGACGACGTGCTGGTTGTTGGCCAGGGCGTCCACCAGCTGGGGCTTCATGACCGCGTCGGCGTTGCTGCGGTGGTTTCCCCAGTAGTAGACGTGTCCCTTGGCCGTCAGCGCCAGGGAGCAGTTTGCCCCGGCGGCGAGCTTGGTGAAGGTCATTCCCCGGCTCAGAAAGGAGCAGTGCCTCGGAAAGTACTCGTCCTTCTGGCGGTTGTGTCCCAGGACTCCGTAGTTGCCGCAACCCCACGAGAAGATTCTCGTTCCACCGCTGCCCCCGGCGGGGGTCGCCTCGAGGGCCAGTGCGTGGTGTTTTCCCGCCGCAATGTCCTGGATCTTGATCGCCTGCTGGATGGTGACGGTTTTCCGGTTGAGATCGCCAGAGCTGCCGTCGGTGGGATCGTTTTCCACAAAGACCGTCCGCTCGCTAAAGCCAAAGCTATTGGCAAAGGCCAGCTTGTTCGCCGACACAAAGTGCTCCCCGGTCTCTCCGTTGGCCAGCTGGCCGAACTCGCCGCTTCCGGTGGTGTACATGATTCCCTTCTCGCTGAGGGCCACGCTGAAATCCTCTCCGCAGGCGATCCGGACGAACCGGTCCGTTTCGTCGCCCTTCTTGCTGCCGCTGACGACGCATTGTTTGAGGATGCCCGATTGCTTGACGTTGCCCCTCCAGGCGCACTGGCCGACCTTGTTCTGTCCCAGGGCCCAAATGGTTCCGTCGGTTTTCAAGAACAGCGTGCTGGCGGTTCGAATCGAAAAGAACCAAAATCATGAGAAAACAAAACCGCACACTACGGGGCACCGCGGAACGAAACGAAACGAAACGAAACGGAACGAAATCCGCCGCAGCTCCGGGTGAACGAGCGAACCACTCGATTGCCCACAAAAGACGGAAACGGTCGGCGACGACTTACTGTGATTTTCCCAGCGCAGCCGTTTCGATGTCCGAGGCAATGATCTTGGGTGTCGGAATGGTCTTGGCATCTTCGCCAAATTCCGATCCTAGCACGAGTCCCTCGTTCTGCAACACAACACAACACAACGAACGGAAACAAGCAAAACCGCGTCAGTTCACGAAAGAGACCAGAACTCGCTCGGGAAGGAACCCACCACACCACCACACCACCACAAACACCACACCACAGAGGCCACAATCGCTGCGCTCCATACACACACACACACACACACACACACACACACACACACACACACACACACACACACACACANCACACACACACACACACACACACACACACACACACACACACACACACACACACACACACACACACACACACACACACACACACACACCGCGTCGTTGCAGCACGAGGACTCACCCTTCCCCACCCGTAGGCCCGGTTGGACCGATCGATCGCCACCGCGTGGGCGGCGTTGCAGCTGGTGCAGACCCTCGTGATCGCGACCCTGGGCATCAGCACCGTGGGGACCGACAGGTGGTAGACGGCAACGTCGGAGGCCCGGAGGTTCTTTCGTCCCACCAGGGTGGAGTCCATGGTTCCCGATTGCACCAGGGATCCGTACGAAACAGAAGCCGCTTCCTTGCCCGCCGAAAGGGCGGACAGGTCGTACCCGGTGCCCCCGCGGGGGGATCCCGAACCGTCTTCGCCGTCCAGCCGGAGCTTCTTGGCGGGGGGCTCCTTGCCCGCGCCTTCGGCGTCCGTTCCGGAAGACGACGAAGCGGCCACCGCGGACCCGCCCTCCTCCTGCAAAAAGTCCGCCCAGGCCGAGGAGGTCTGGGGGGACGCAAAGGGCGCCGCGCCGGGGGCCCTGTCGCCGTCCGAGGCCCCCGCGAGTCCCCGTCCCTCGCTTTGCATCATGGCAAGAACCGCGTTGCGGGGCAGGCTGCCGATCGGTGAGAGATCCAAATCAGAACAAGCAACGATTTACAGAGACAGAGAACAGACGCATCCACTCTTGTCCATTGGCACAACGTCGCACCACACACCGCAAAGGGAGCTTACGTACCTTCCACCGAGGTCCCGCGTCAGCTGGTTGATGTCGCTGTTCGTTCCGAACCCGGGAGCTACGATCTCGTTGGACCCGCGGTTGCGGGTCGAGCGGCGTGTAGAGCGGGGCATCTTGGTTTCCTTTCGTCGCCGTTGGGTGTGCGGTACGGATGGTCGTACTCTACTCGTATCCGAATCAATCCACGATCGTCGTTCGCGCTTTTCCGCCAACAACCGTCTGGTATCGTGCAATATCCTATGCTATCGTACCGGTATGGCCGAACACCAACACCGGGAGGGCGGAATCATCACCCCTTTCGGAGGTCCAACCGTGACGGTTTGGCGCGCGCATTGCGTGGATTGGATGACCTGGGCAGGGGTTTCCGTTTCTCTCGGGATCTTGGATCGGGATGGCGCGGATCGGGAAAAACGAACTAGTACGTACGGCTGTCACGGCAGAGTTACGGTAGGGAGGTTCAGGAAGGCATGGCGATCCGTATTGTATGTACGTACCTTCTATACATACGATCGTCCACACAGACGTAGTTTCTACTCATACCGTACCGTACGGTACCGTACCGTACAGAACAGAAGCGCCGTCCTACATTACCATTGTGATTTCGTACCTGTGCCGCATCATCATTATTTTTTAGAATGTTACGAAGTACGGTTGTAGCAGCAGCATTATTATTACTATATCTTTGTTTCGTTTCGAACGACCCGATTTCCCGCTGCGGGCGGACCCCGCTGCTAGGCCTCGCCCCCCACCAGCCCCAGCTGGTCCAGGAGGAAGGAGTAGTCGATGGCGAGCTCCCGGAGGTACTTGTAGCGATCGGACGCGGAAAAGTGGCCGGCGCTGAGGTCCATCTTCAGGCACACCGGGTGCTCGCTCCCGGGGTTCGCGTGCCGGAGGGTCGCCGCGAACTTGGCGGGCTCCCAGTAGGCGACCCGCGGGTCGTGGAGGCCGCCCGTCAGCCAGCAGCTGGGGTACCTGGCGCCGGACCGGACCGAGTTCATGGGGCTGTACTCCATCATGTAGTCAAAGTACTTCTCCTCGTTGGGGTTCCCCCACTCGACCCACTCGCCCGAGGTCAGCGGGATGGTCGAGTCCGTCATCGTCGCCACCACGTCCACAAAGGGGACGCCCAGGATGGCGACCCTGAAGAGCTCCGGCGCCTGGTTGATCGAGGATCCCACCAGCATGCCCCCGGCGGACCGTCCCTCGATCGAGAGAAGGTCGGGCGTGGTCCAGCCGGACACCAGGAACCTGGCGACGTCCACAAAGTCGTTGAAGGTGTTCTTCTTGCAGAGGTACTTGGCCCCATTCGGCTCTTCGTACCACTGCCGGCCCATCTCTCCGCCCCCGCGGATGTGTGCAATGACGTAGATCATGCCCCGTTCCAGCAGGGGAAGCCGGGTCGAGTCAAAGTCGGCCTCGCAGCAAGACCCATAGGAGCCGTATCCGTACAGGTGGACGGGAACCCGCTCGCCGTTCTCGACCTTCTCCATGGTGCTCTTTCGGTACACGACGCTAATGGGGATCTTGGTCGTTCCGTCCCTCGAAAGCACCTCCAGTCGATCGCAGCCGTAGGAGTCTTTCTCGTAGCCCGGCACCGTCTTGGACTTCAGGACGGTTCGTTCGCCACCCGATTCCTTGTCCAGGGAAATCTCCAGGCTCTGCGGCGGAGTCAGCAGGGAGTCGTAGTGGACGGCGATGCTGTTTGCATCGAACTCGTAGTGCGCTCCGAGGCAAACGTCGTGGGCGGCCTCCCCGAATTCGAGTCGCTCGACGGATTTGGTGTCGGTGGCGTGGACCCAGATGCGCGGGATGCCACCTTCCCGTCCCTGGACCACCACGTGGGACCCCAGAACGGTCACCGAGTCGAGCGACCTCGAAAGGCTGCCGTCGAACAGCGTCTTCCCGTCCGCGTCCTCCACCAGCTTCCAGTCGTCCGCACAGTTGGCCCTCGCGGGGGCCTTCATCAGCTTCATGTTGGGGGATTCGTCGACGTTCGTCCAGATCCACCAGTTGCCGTGGCCGTGGTCGACCTCATAGAGGACCTTGTTCCGCCGGGGGGCGATGCACCGCATCTCCGAGGTCGTCTTCTCCTCGCTGGTGGGGAGGTACCAAATCTCGGAAGTTTCGCTCGACGCCGCTTCGAAAAATATGTAGTTCCCGTCCAAGGATTTGCCGACGCCACACCAATACAGGTCGTCGGATTCCTCCTTGAGGAGCGTGTCGGTCGCCTCGGTGCCGTTCCAGTCTTTTCTCTGGTAGAGACGGTACGGACGGTGCTGGTCGTCCATGGTCATGTAGTACAGGGTCGAATCGTCCTTTCCCCACGCCAGATCCCCACTCGTTTCGAGGAGCTCGCCGTCCTGTTCTCCACCGAGAATCTTGATCGGGGTGTCTTCCCCGGTTTCAAGGTTCCGGACATACATTTCGTACTTTTCGTCTCCCGAGTAGTCTACGGAATAAGCAATGAGCTTGAGGGAAGGGCTCGAGCTGATACCACCGATCGAGCAGTAGGGTTTGTCTTTGCCCAAATCGTTCACATCCAAATATGCTTCTTCCCCCGGGAGAATTGGCGACTCTTTGCTCCCATCCCAGTCGATGGTGCCGTACTTTTCCGATGTTTTGGGGGCCCGGCAATACTGGGTGTAGGACTTGCCTTCGAACGTTCGAGAATAGTACCAGTAGTTGCCTCTGGGACGGGGCGTTGTGTAATCCGTTTCTTTGATTCTCGATAGGAATTCTTGGTAGAGTTCCTCCTGCAAGCCTTTTAGGTGCTTCGTTACTTCTTGCGTGTAATGGTTTTCCGCCTCCAGGTGTTGAAACACCTCCTTGCTCTCCCGTTTGTCGTCACGGAGCCAACCGTACGGATCGCTTACGGGAATGGGTGGGTCCATCAGTTTTTCGGTAGATTCGTTGGCTTGTCTGGGCATCTCGGGATCCCATCCTTCCGGTGCAACACCGGCATGGACGACTGCGGGAAAAACGAGAAAAGAAAAGAGAGGATAGGGCAAAGGATCGTTGTCGCAACCGTTTGCCACTTTCGTGAGAAACAAAACGACTCAATTTTTAAAAAAAATTTAGGGTGGTCGAATCTTTCGCAAGGCAATCAACGATGAAACGCACCGCGCTCTTCTTCGCGACGAGGAACAGGGGGCGTTGGCACCATGGCTTCTTTTGTACCAAACAATTTGCTTCCGTTTGCACTCTTGTTCCGAAAGAACGTGTTTACCAACTTGCTGGTGCCGGTGCTGGTGATTTGCCTGCCAAGGCCTTTCGATTGGAATGCCTGGCTGAAGTTTCGGCGCTGTAGAAAAGCTGAAGCAGTTACAGATAATCTACGATTGCCTGTACCTCGACCAAACGTAGATATGCTGGACAACCAAATGGTGATTTCGAATACAGCAACGCCGAAACACTTCCAACTGAATGGCCTCATCATGGGAGGATGCCGAAGAAAATAATATTGGATGTACGGTTTCTCACGTGTTCGGTGTAGCGACAATCAACAACCGCTTTCTCTCGTTCGTTTTGTTTTCAAAAAGATCTGGCATCTGCCATACTTACTTTGTGGTGTACGAGTAGTACGTAGGCATAGTACGTACGGACAACGCACAGTACTGTACACTGTACAGATCTTCGTAGGAACTAGCGTAGGAACCTACGTACTGTAGGATATCGTTCGCTAGAATAGAAAAGCAGCGACACTACTCGTACTACGTACTCCGAACGGCATTGCTCCATACCGTACGTAGTACGAGTACTTGGTACGTACGTACTCGCACGCAACATCGGATAAAATGTGGAAGAGGAGTCATACAGTATTCAGTCATGGACGTTTGAATTCAAGCATGAACGCTTTTCAGAATACATTCCGATGGCAAGATCCATTCCTAAAACTGTTGCTGGTATCGACACCAAATAGACTGCATGTGAGATTAGTTCAGAGTTCACTGGACTGAGAGTACAATGTTATCCTCCAAGTCAAGCAATTGCCCATCTCCACTCAGAACTTTCAAGAAGAAAAATGGGCTCGGTCTCTATGGGGCTATCTATCAGTCCGCGGCAACCAGCGATTTAGAGTCTCACGACGACGGTTCGGACGATAATTCATTAGAAGGAATTGGCTCTGAAGACGATCCTTTGCTGGAGAGCTTGAGAAGAAATTTGAGCCTGGAAACAAATTCAAACCTCGCTGTTCCGGTCCTCGAGAAAGACGATGACGACGATGAAGAAGAAGACGATAAACATGCCGATCGGAAATCGGTCCATTCTGCCCTGGTGGGAGGAGCCTCCAGGTCGGCGACAACGAGTCTGGCCGATGCCATGGCCGACCCGGATCAAGTCGGAACGGCTTCCGTTGCTTCGGAAGTCATGTCCATCACCAAGAACATTCTGGGAGCAGGAGTGTTGTCGTTGTCGGAGGGTATAGCTACGTATAGCAACGATCCGAATGCAATGATATCAGCTGTTGGGTGGGTCGTACTACTTGGCGGAATGTTTGGGTATTTTTGCGTGCTCATTGCCAAAATTTGCAAAATGACGAGGTCGGCTACGTATCGAGAGTGCTGGGAAAGCACCATGGGCGATCGTGGGGGATTGGCGGTATCAATAGTGAGTGCCCTGTTGCCCGCCCAGGGCAATCTCTCGGCCACCACTGTTCTCAGCCAAACACTGCAGAGCTTGCTCGAAACCTTTCATATATATTGGAGTCGAGTGACGTGTCTCCTCTTGTTGACCGTCTTTATATTGCTACCGATGTGTCTTGTGAAAGACCTCGATTCGATTTCAACGTATTCCACCATTGGTGTGGTGAGCATTGGGGTAGCCGCAATTTCCATGGTGATCCGATACTACGACGAAAGCTACCAACTCGGGGGAATGTATTACGATGAGACAAAGATAGAGTTCCGGCCATCGTTTGGGCACGAGACGTTGTGGAACGCTACGGTTTTGCCCTTTGTTTGCATGGTCTTCAATTCCTATATCATGCATTATAATTCACCGAGATTTTACATGGAACTAAAAGAGAGAAGCATCCCGCGTTACGCACTTTCCGTCGGTTTGTCCTTTGGGCTCGCTTCCATAATTTTGATCCTGATTGCTGGATCGGGGTATTTGACGTTTGGCAAGAATTCTTCCTCGTACATACTAAATAACTATTCACCGAATGACCCCCTGGCAACCGCAAGCCGAATAGGTGTGTTCCTCTCTACACTGATGATGTATCCGATTGCATTTTTTGGTGTTAGAGATGGGATTTTGGATGGTTTTGGAGTGCCTCATTATCAACAGACAAGCCGATTTCTGGATTTTGTGTCGGTTCTGGTACTCTCCCTGTTGACAATCGGTGCCATTTACTTTCACGACTTGGGCGTGATAAATACAGTTGGCGGTGGTACATTGGCGACTTTGCTATGCGTAATCTTTCCAGCCCTTATGTATAGGCAGCTTGTTGTCAATTCTCTTGAAAAAGATGTTGGTCAGATTGCTGAATCTTGGATGGCCTTGTTTCTCATGTTGATTGGGATTGTCTTGGGAGGTTTAGGAGTCTATCAGTCCGTCGTGGTGGAATCTTCTTGAGATTTGCGGTATGCATTACTAACTACCAGTAGCAGATGACCATTCTAAATTAGAAACTGCTACAATTATTTAAATACCGGTAAGGTGCAACGAGCAGTGCTGAATGAATACAGTCACTATCAATGTAGAAGCACGGTAGTAGTATCACCATGAACAGAACAAAACAATGTTATTGGGAACGATTTTTTCCAGGTACTCGTCTGTCCTAGTCCGTTTGTTGCGTTTGATCTGTTTCATTTAGAGCTACAAAGTACAATTCCCATAATGGCAAGCTATTGGCAATTTCCCGACTGTCAATTTTTTTATTTTCCCGTCTTTTTTTTCCCCTCTCCCCCTCCTCCACGAAAAAAAGTACAAGTCCGAAAATATTTCTATACTTGATACTTACTACTGAGAATATCAAATCAGTGCTTATCTCTAGTATTAAGGACCACCAATAGAAATATTTTGGGACCATCGAGAAATTAAACAATGGAAATATTTTTATTTTCGTCCTTTGGATGCCATTTTTAACTGGATTTAACTGTAAAAATGAGCTAAAAATTTCTATTAGTATTTGTACGGGGATTGCCAATAGCTTGCCATTATGGGAATTGTACTTAGTAGCTCTAGTTTCATTGAGGACTTGTGTCTGTCCTTGGTCCTTCTCACGGTTGCTTCGAGGCAACGCCATCCAACAAAAAAAAATTCTCGACAAAACCTAAACGGAAAAAGTTACGACTTCGCGGGAGCGATGAACGTGAGTGGCGGATACGATACACTACGTACGGGATACTTTTCAATGGTGCTACACAACATGCGCGCTCTCGATCTATGGAAGAGATAGTATCGTACGACTACACCGTTCCTGCTATTTATTTTTCAAGAACATAATTTCCGCCTCCCGATGCATTCCTCTATTTTTGATTTCTTTGAAAAAAAAAGTCAACGAGGAAGAAGTAACCTACCAGCTGTCCCAGATCTTGTACCTTACGAAAACGATGCCAGCCGCAGACGAAACTTCGAAGGACATGGCGCTTGCCATTCTTAAACAACTGCAGGAGCTAGACTTTGCAAAATCGTCAAAAGCCTTGGAGAAAGAAATACTGAAACGGTTCTCGTTAAAAAGCTTGCCTGCGGTGCTCTCGGATAAAGTATTGTCGCTACAGCCGATTAAAACGCCTGAGGTTGACGATGACGACAGTAGCACCAGTAGTGATTCTTCTTCGGGATCGAGTAGCTCTTCCTCTGATGAAGAAGAAACGAAACCAGCAGTGAAGAAGAGCAAGGAGTCTGTTAGCATTACCGAGACCAAGAAAAAGGTTGACAGCGATAGCTCCGATAGCGACTCTGATAGCGATAGTAGTTCTAGTAGCAGCGATTCCGATTCGAGCTCATCAGAGAGCGAAGACGACGAACCACCTAAGAAAAGGACGAAAACAACCGATGTAACGAAATCGAAAAAGGAGTCCGAAATCGTCACGCCAGTAGAGAGCAGCGACAGTGATAGCGATAGCGACGTCAGTGATGTTGACGTTTCCAGTGTCTCGTCTGTCTCCTCAGACGATGATAGCGACTCGGATTCTGACTCGTCCTCTTCTTCGTCGTCTTCCTCTTCCGACTCATCTTCGGATTCTGAGAGCGAAGACGAAGATTTGGAAGCCTTTCAAAAGGCGAAGCGCAAAAAGGCTGCGGAAAAAGCAAAACAGGCTGCAGAAGCAGCCTTGGCGTGGACGCCGAAAAAAATCAAGAAGGACAAAGAAATCAAAGTTGAAGCAGGAACGGACGGTGCCCAGGCTTTGTCTGCCGGCAAACCGTTCCAGCGAGTCGACGATTCGTACTGGGGCGACATGGCCACGAAGGACGGAGGTGCTATGGCAGACAATTCGTACGAGGGCGTCTTTGGGAATGATGGTTTTGGCGCCAGATCGAGCGAAAAACTGCTTCAGGTTCGGGGGAAACGGTTCCAGCATGAAAAAACAAAGCGGAAACGTTCATTCAACGGTATGTCCCGAACTGGCGGGAAGATCGATATGGCGAGCAATTCTACTAAATACAAGTACGACGATTGAGCTATGAGCGATAACAATTTGACTGGGCAGCAACGCAAGTATCAGTTCAAAAATAATTCAGAGATATCGTACATGAATATTTTTAGGAGAATTCTTTCACAGAAACTAGATAAATGTCGCATATGACAATGATGTTGATAAAACTAACGAGATCCGCTTTGGCAGACGTCAATCGTGAAGCCAGAAATCAATAAATAATGAATGATACCGCCATATCGTTACCACAATCATGCGTTGATCGTGTTGACCATTTCTATGTCGACAGGTTGCTTCTTTCGTTTTTTCTTTGTACCCTTCGACATCTTTTCCGATATCTTTTCCCAATTGGAGCTCATCAAAAAGAGTGAATTGAAAAATCCCGCTATACTGTACCCGACAATAAGGCTTGCAACGAGCCCTTCTAAATTAAAATTGAAACCAAATGTAGACACAAAGGCTAAGGGGAGCGAAACAAATACGCTGCCAATTGCAGATACCGAGGTGGATAAATGGGAACGACCTTGTGCACATAATATTGACCAGCTCGTAGTTCCGACTGCCAATACGGCAACTCCAAGACAGACCAAAGGAAGTAGCTCTTCCAGCATTGACTGCAAGGTCTTATCGTTTGTCAACCACGTCGGGATCATTGAGTGTAATGATAGAACAAGAGCCGCCATAAAGCAGGAAACAATCAATCCGATACACATAGACTTTTCAGCTGAGTATTTCGCTAGCTTAGGCTTTCCAGCTCCCAAGAGTTTTGCAACTCGAACCTCAGACGCAGCTGTTACTGCACCTCCAACTTCTTCCGCAAGACTCCAAATCTCTCCGAGCAAACCCCAAACAGCCATTTCTGCTGGTCCTGTAGTTGCAGCAAAAATGAAGAGCACCTCCCACTCGCCATATTCAATGATGTATCCAATGGATAAAGGAAGTGCTTGGCTTTTAAAAGCTTTCAGGTTATCCCAAGACATCGACAGCGGATTGCTGCCAATCAGTCCACGCCAATAGTCCTCTAGCCAACCCATCCTTAGTACAATTATAATATTGATCAAGAAGAAACAGATCATTACCAAGGTGTGATACACAGCAATCATCCACAATTGGACGCTATCGTAAATGTTCACAAAGATAAGTAACCCAAAGCACGAGAACGCTCCTTGTAAACTGCTCAAAATGGCAGAGTAATTTTCTTGATCATTTACATCCAGCAGGCTTAAAATCGTATCATGGAAAATAGTGGCAAAATCGTACACCATCGCATACCTCGCATACCAGAGAGCTGACTCCGCAGTTTCGTCATTGAACCCTAGCCAAAGGATAACGTCATCAAAACGATTCCAAAAGCATACCATGAATGGAATGTAATAAAGCTGATGAATCCACACACTTAACTGTAGATATTGACCAGCCAATTTATAGTTTTCTGCCCCAATAGCTTGAGAACATGTAACATGAAGCGCTTCCATTACTCCGCATAGAAATATTGTACCCAAGTCGATCGTATATCCCACTGCAAAATATGCTGAAAGTGCGTTGGTCCCAAGAACTCTACCTACAATTGCGACCTCGATTGCTGAGAATATACAATTCAGCACAGAGATACTCGTGTAAGGGCCGGCTAATTTCAAGATTTTCTGCATTTCGTCATCAAAACGAAGACATTTGAAAACCTTTCGAAAGAATCCAGATGAGCAAAAGTAACAGATCCATGGTCTATTAGAACTTGAACCAAATAGTCCGTAGTCAATCTGGTGCTTTGAGTGCACTGGATCTATGGGACAATCCGTTGATCTCTCGCCAGTTGCTAGATTGTAATAGTACTCTGTCTCTGTCTTGTAATCGTAACCTTTTTGCCAACCGGCAACCATTTGTGCAGAGGGATCAGTGTCGTGTTCGTCGTACTGCAAGCTCATGATATCCTCAAGTGGAATATCGGATACCTTCAAATCTGATAGTGTGATTTCGGTCATTTCACTTGCTGTTGAGGAGGAGCTATCGCTTTCACTTCCATCATCTTCAATAGATTCGCTTTCACTTTTCTGAAGGATGGAGCCACTAACACCAGACACTTGAGTTGTTGTTGCACTATTCGGAATAACATTCACTGAAACCGTTGGGCCTCTGTTGCCATATATATCGTACAAAAGATTTTCCATGGCTTTTTGCCGCTTAGTATTTTCGCGGTACTCGCTTTTTCGTCTACGTTCTGACCGAGAATTTCGTCTACGTTCTGACCGAGATGTTATGTACCGAACAGCTCGTTTGACAAGATCTGGATAAACAGAAAATTTCTTCGCTTTCTGAAAGGGTAGGACTTTTTTTGCATCATGTACCACAACTTCTTCGTCATCTCCGTACATTGTGCTACATTGAGGCGGAATGGTATCCTGTGTATTATCATTTCCGCACATCATCGAAGGAACATCTGTGCAGAGATAGTACGGTGTGTCTTCAAAGCTACTTTCACCACATAATGTTGCGTCTATTTGCGGCCAACGGACTTCTGATGAAGACGATGGTCGGGCTAGTGGCTGTGGTTGCGATATCACTGGGAGATCATCGTCAATCTCAATCAATGGATTCTCATTGGCAGGAAGGAGTAACTCGAGTTTTTCACTATTCGCCCCAAGTTCTGATACCGAATGCAATGTAGGTTTCTCCGCAATACGGCAATTCATCTGCGATCTTGAAGTGACTTGATCGAACAGCTCTTTCAGCTTTGAATTCATTTCTTTGCTTTCAATACATTGGACTTTGATATTTCCGGAATCGGTTTGAATCAAAGCGTACATGCCATTTTCGGACTTCTTTGTTTCGATATCGCCATGTGATTGAAAACATTCTCCGCTTTGATTTTCGTCTTCGATTTTTGTACCAGCAGGTTTCCATGCGAGTTCTACTCCAGTGGACCATGACGCATCGTCTTGGACAAACGGCGAAGAGTTTTCGACCGGCGTGTTTTCAAATTGTTCGGACTCCATTTCTTTTTCCAAAAAGCGTGTCAATGGATCCGACTCGTTCTCCATATTGGGACGGCACAAGGCCAGGACGACATCGTTTCTATCGAGGGTAATTGTCGTTGAAGATCGCACCAGTTTTTCTTCCTTAGAATCAAGTGACTTTATCACCAGATGGGAATCCAATACAGTTTCGATGTTTGCAGAAGATTGCACTTGATCCTCCACTTGATCCTTTGACCTTGCTTGCTTCATCACAAAGCCAGCTTCCAGAACTTTCTTGTGGGAAGCTCTTCGTCGTTTACGCTGAATGACGGCAACGCCGAGGGGCAATAGAAACACCAACAACAAACAAAGACAAGAACACACCAACAAGACCCATGGTGATGGATCTATGGTTGTAGGAACATAGTCCGAAAACCCTTCTTCACTGAAATAATCTGCGTCTACAATATCATCGTATGCATCATCCACGTTGTCGTCTGCCATAGTTGCTCAAAAGGTATTGATTTGCACCAAGGGTGGGAAGTAAATGGCGTTTTCAAAATATTATTCTAACTGATACCACATAAAATGCAGAAGTTTTTTGTAAGAAACCAGCAGTTTCCTGTCGCTTATCATTCATCGACTTCACGGAGCGTAAATTGTAAAAGTTGTCTGTTATTGCTTCCTCAACGAAAAGCACATACAGAATAACGGTATCGAAACGAAGAGCAGAAAATAGTACTGCCAACATCCATCAGGTCGACTGACAATCATTTTTGGAATTAGACCATTATTTTGTGACCGCACGCTTATCTCACGAAGCATATGTTTCTGCGGTGCGGAACCATTCTCTGAGTTTCCGTTGTGCATGGTCTTTTTTGACGTTCATCGGCTTTTGGTACCAATGCGTGACTGATAACCCGTAGGAAGATCGACTATTGGTAAAATCGGCCGTTAAGGCCTAAGTGAAAACTGTGGGCGAAGCGCAAAGTGCCGCGCAAACCAGAGAAATAGTAAAAATCCAACATATTATTTCTGTAACTAGAGGTACCGAGGAAATAGAGCGAGTGCGGTATCGCAACTTCTCAACGGTCAGGGGTCGTAACAGGGGCGCGCAACGCGCTCTGTTTTGCAACAGAAACTCATCCCACAAGTCAAGATTGAACTCCAGTCATGAATAGAATCGAATGAATGAATGAATCACTAGTCATCGAATCGAATCGAATCGAATCAATCCATCAAGCATTTTCGAGCTTCAGATTCTTCACTCTTCCTCTCCTCGTGCTTTTTAAGAAAAGCTCTTCATTCATTTCACCCAGACCTTTTTTTACGTCATCCCTGATTCACTCATTCCTCATTTTATTTCAAAAGTCTAGTAGTGATACTGGTACGACTCGTACGTAATGTTTTAAAGTACGTTGTACCGGTACCCTAGTCGCAAGAGTGAAACATTTGGCACCGCATTTTCCATTATTTACAATTCAGTATTTCATGGTCGGGAACAAAGCAACGACCTCCTTCTCCATTAAGATCAACACCAGCTAATCTTCGTAGATTTCGAACCCATCGTCAATCGCGACGATGAAAAGTTGGGTGACCACCAGAAAGCCTTAGTCGACCAACTTTCTTCCGATACAAATACATCCAGAATGATAAAATCAATGACTCCTCTCAGACCCGGTTGTCGCAGATTCGCCGAGCGAGTGTCGTCCTCTGTCATGGGTTCGAGTACGTCAAGAGAATGCGCAGTGACCGTCGGGGATAGTTTTCTGCAAGGAGTGACTCACCGACAGCAAAAGTTTTCGTTTCATACAACAAAGTCGACTGTTAGATTTCTAAGTACGACCGCGATGAATACGAGAGGCCTTTTGTTGCCTTCCCGGAGGCGACTCTCGGGGATCGGCGCGCTGGGTGACCACACTGTGATACGAAACACAATATTCAATGAAAACCAACGGCTTTGGGGCCCTTTCATTGGACAATTGCAGCTCGTGCCTTCTCACCGCATGGCATCTACGGTGAGCTCGTCAAATCAATCCGAATTCAAGAAGCGAGAATCGAGCGAAACTATCCGCAGCGGCTCTAATACAACCGGAAAAAGCCCCAATGACAAGAAAGAAAACCAAAATACCGAGCCGTCGAAACTTGTGGCCTCTGATATAGAAACCCCGGATGAATTTTCCTTCAAAGCGATGATGAAGAAATACGGAGTGGTGTTTTTCGGAACTTATTTTGCGATTTATTGTTCGACGGTCCTCGGCTTGTTTATGAGCGTCCAGTCCGGTCACCTGGACGTGATGTACATAATATCTCTGATCACGGGAACTTCCTCGCCGACCGATCCGGGCGGTGTTGCCGATCCAGAGACGATCCTTGAAGCGAAATCCACCGTGAAGCACCTCGTGGAATTCCTGGAATCGTACACGCTAACGAAACCCGTTGCACCCATGGTGGAAGAATACCCATCGATCGGCAACCTAGCGATCGCATGGATCGCGACCAAGTTCACGGAACCCATCCGATTCGGAGCCACCGTCGCGCTCACGCCGCCCATTGCAAGGTTTGTTGGGTACAAACGTGTGTCGCCCGTCATCGAGAATGCCGGTCCCATAGACATTGTGTCTGCCGATCAAAAAGGCGGGACTTCCAGCTCGGAAAAGACCTCGCCGTGATGGCTATTCTTTAGATAAAATGGATAGAAAGTCTGGTAATTATAGTATTACAGTAGAATGAAACTAGTTTCCAAATGGTATTTCGTTCGTCCACCAGAACACGAGAAAGAAAGGGGTCCACTGTAAATACAACGCATCGAGCCTTGTATTTGGATTCGTGTAACCGAAGGTCCGAATGAGTGAATATAGAGAAAGCTCTGGAATTACTTCTAGCGTTTAGACGGCACTACCGGTATGGTGTTGCTTGGTTCGAGTCGGATCATGATCGTTGAGTTCAGGCCTGATTTGGTTATAAGAAAAGTGCGGCTACGTAGGTACATACGGTACGTACGTACTAGTGCTCGCATACTGTAGTACGGTACTAGTATCGGTCCGTACTTTGTACGTATTCAATACGGGGTTTTCGAAATGCATTTTACGACCAACAGTACGATAAGGTACGTACGGGTACCGTTGGGCGGGCCGTAGTGACAGGGACATAGAAGTACGAGTAGTTGTACTAATTCTATCGTGCCGTACCGGCGCGTACGGTACGGTACGTACTTTATCGGATAGGGTATTGAAACTTGAAAAGTACAACGATAGTCCTGATTTTTTGAAATCGGCGTGACTAATTTATTTTTTCTCGAATTTCATTTTTTAGGGTTGAACGAAACACGAAAAGGCATTTTCGCATCCTAACTGATTTAGCTCTTGCTCCTTGTTTGCAACTACAAGTACTTTGATTTCCGTCGCTGCCGATAAGGCCCACCACAGCACTATAACACAGGAGTTGGTTGATAACAACGAAACCGATCGATTCCGCGACAATGTCGGATAACAACAGCCAGAAAGAGGACAATGCGACCTGGTCCGATGACGATGACTTCTTTGCCGACGACGACTTTGCGGTCGAGAGTAAGATGGACCCGGGCAACGACGACGGGTGGCAAGACAGCTACGATGCCAACGACGAAGACGACCTGGACGTTTCTCGGATCGACCAATACGAACCCGTGGATGAATCCAAGGAAGACGAGGACGACGCAAACGAGGACGACATAGACGAGGACGAGGACACGCCCCGAAGCCCGATTGCGGAGGGCGGTGGTTCCGAACCCGAACAGCACGCCGAAGAACCCGAGGATTCCCGCGGCGCCGGGGCGGGGAAGCCCGCGGAAACGGGGCATGCCACCGGGGAGCAAGGCGAAACCAACGGCGGAGATGGTTCTGCCCCTGCCGATGCGGCGCCTCCCGCTCCGCTGCCACCCCGCGGCGCTGGTTCGGGCGACAAGCCGCCGTTGCCGGCGGAGAGAACCGTCCCCGCGACGCCGAATTTCTTGTCCACGGTGTCCGGTGCCCCGGACGGCGTGGGATCTACGCCGACCGCGCTCCCCGGGACACCGGTGACGCCGTTCGGAGAACTGACCAACGAGGACGAAAAATTCGAAGACATTGTGAGGCAACGGAATCGGGTAAGTGATCCTCGCTGTTGCTGTGCTGCCAACAATACACCTGCGTTTTTTTAAAAAGATGGGCTAGACTCCGTGAACATAGACACTATTTTACCAGAGGAGATGGGAAGAACTATCGGAGACTGCTTTTTGTTGCCTGCTAACTCTTGTTCGCTGCCTCTTCTCGGATATTGATGTGCTGGGCAACTTTTGTGTGGTTTTTCTAGAGTCGGAAAGAGAAGGAGGATTACCACATCGCGAACATCAAGGTCCAGATGGGTCGGTTAGAGGACGCCCTGGCGGCCGAAACCAAACGCCGGGTGGACGCCACCACCGCCCTGGACGAACTGGGCCGGAGCCAGGTCCACAAAATGGAAGAACGCATCAAGGCCCAGCTGCGAGACGAAAACGAACAGCTGCAGTCCCGCCTGGGCGATCTGGAGGAACGCGTGCGGAGGCTGGAGGAGAGCTGGGCCACGGAAGCGAACCACCAGATCGAGGTCGTGAACAGCAAGGCATCGGACCTGAACAAGGCCATCTCCCGGGTCCAGGAAGACCAGGACATGGAGCGCAGGGCCCGCCTGAAGCGAGAGGGCATTCTCTTGCGGCAGGTGGAGGACCACGCCAAGCAAACGGAGGACACGTGGAAAACGGAGCGGAAGGAACGGATCGAACGCCTCAAGGAACTGGAGACCTCGATCCTCCGAAACGAGGCTCGGCTGGCCCTGGAACAGAAACGCTACGAGGACCGCATCGAGAACGAGCTGACCCTGCTGAAGGAAGAACTGGAGGTCGAAATCGAAGAGCGGCAAAACCAGGACGAGCAGATCGTCTCGGCCCTAAATCGGTACACGCAGCAGCTGCAGCAGAGTCTTGCCATTCTGAGCTCCGATTGATGCCGATCGATCGGCTCTGGTGAGCAAGTGCGGACGTGGAGGATTGCAAGCGATCTAGGGATGATTACTGCGGTATGCGCTTGAAAAAGAGCTGGCTTTGCCCCAGGCGGCGTTACCGGTGCATCATAGCAATAGTACAGTACATAATGCTTCTACTCGATATCTAAATACTGCAAAACTGTTTGTTCCTCGATTTTGTCGTTGACCGTCCCAAAGCACCGTTCCATCGGCCAGCGGACCCGTAGGAAGCTTGTTCGCCGTGGGTCGCTTCTTGCCGCTCGGAGCGCTACTCGGCGTTCTCCAGCAGAATCGTTTTGGCAAACAAGCTTGCCGAGTGCAGCTGGATGGAGGAATTGAGCCTGTCGTAGTCGTGCTGGCCCTCCACGAGGCCCCAGACGCTGATCTGGAACTCCTCCTCCACGCGGCTCGCCTCGGAGGCGTCGGAAACGTCCGCAAAGGGAGGGGCGGCGACTCTGGATTCCCCCTTGTCCCCGAGGGCGATGCCCGCGCCCTCCAGCATCGCAAAGGCGATCAGGAAGGACTTGGCCTGGGTGGCGATCGAGTTGAGTGCGACCAGCTGCCAGGCGTCGAGGGAGCGGGTCCAGGAGTCGGCCGCCTCCACCAGAACCCCCGGGTGCGGGAGGCCGGCGGTCGGCTTTTCGTCCCCGCGCTTGCGGGACATGAGCATCCCCTCCATCCCAAAGGCGGTGGTGGGGCTCGCCCCGCCGAGGCGGTCCGCGCAGAACCCGTGGAGGCCCTTCCAGGCCTGCTGCTGGCGCCGGTGCAGCAGGCGGTCCTCGGTGGGATCGGCCCAGAAGCACGTCTGCGGGCCGGTCGTCGGGCCATTGGTCGAACGAGGAAACAAACAAACAAACAAACAAACAAACAAACAAACAAACAAACAAACAAACAAACAAACAAACAAACAAACAAACAAACAAACAAACAAACATACGAGTGAGTGAGTGAGTGAGTGAGTGAATCGTTGCGCAAAGGCTCCAACCGGACCAGAAAAACCTAGAACACCGTGCTCCGCTTCGACGCGACGCTTTCGTGCCACACCCACAAGAAACACATCGCACGCACCGTGTCCGTCGGCAGGTACTTGAGGGCCGTGTCCCGGTAGAACCGGGGGTGGTGGGCGGCCTGGTCCAGTGCCGTACAGGCCAGGGTCATGAGCGGCATGCTGGACGGCTGGAGGTCTTTCGTCTGGCTGTCCCACTCGGCGGCAATCATGTAGGCCAGGGTTTCCGAGGGAACCGCGAGGGTCTGCCCCATGGGCGTCGACACGGTTCGGCCGTCCAGCGTGACGCCGTACCAGGACGGGGACGAGCCGCCGCTCTCGCCGTCGCCGGCAGCACTCGTAGCGGTTTCCCGGGCCGGTCCCGCTCCCGGAACGCGCGGAACCAGCATGGCCTCCAGGGCGAGCGACCTGGTGGTCCGGTCCCCCTTCGGGATGTGGTGGACCCCCGTTGCGGACCGGCTGCCGTCGACCCCCGCCGAGATGGGCGACGCCACCCGGTCGCTGTCGCCGCAGGACGAGGTTCCGTCCCCGGATTCTTCCCAGGGCGCGACCTCCAGGAGTGTTGTGCCGACGTGGTTGTAAAATCTGGAACGCCCCGACAAGCGGTTTCCGGCGGCACCCGCCGACGACCACCGTTGTTGGTGCTGGCGTGCCATGGGAGGAGAGGCCGTGGCCAATGAAGCCGTGGATGAAGCCGTGGCCAATGAAGCCGTGGATGAAGCCGTGGCTGTGGCCCTTCCCGGCATGCAAAAGCCGGTCGCTGCCCTCGCTGCCGCCGCCCGAGCAGCCGTTATCGCTGCCGACACTGTATGGGTCATGGTGGTTCTTCCGGCGTTTCCAGAGGGCTAGGGGAAACGAAATCTCCGGTCGGTTGCTGTTGTAGTCCTTTCGTTGTAGCCAATCACTACCGGTACCAAAAATACCATGTCCGTCGAAAATGGTGTTTGTTGGCCCTCTTCGAGTTCGGCGGAGGTTCAGGTCTTAGTCGTGTGGGTCGTAGGATCCAAGTCACGAGTCTGACTCACGAAACATTTCGTATGGTAGGTACGGCAGTACTTCTACAAAGTACCGTACGTAGGTATGTTCTTGCCACTGCTGTCACTCCGTCGTGTATCGTGTACTACTGTACCGTACGCTATTTCTGTACGAGTCAGGCGTCACGAAGAACATTTGTGGAGTGATTTTTTGAAATAAACTCGTCAGTGGCATATGTAACGTTGGTTGACGTCATGCTGTCAGTACTTGTACTACGAGTACGAGTACCAGTAGTCAACCAAAAGTACTACTAGTAGTACCTGCCCTATTTCATCGTTCGGTGCGGCAACCCAACCGAGACGGCGGTCGGAAACAACGGTAGCGGCACACTACTATTTCGGCAACCCGTTCTTGCAGCTCGGACGGCTCCAACGATAGGACGGAACAGAACAGAATCCATCGACGCGAAAGATCTTCAGTTTGCGCAACGAAACGAACCATGTGGAATTCCGTTGCCGCGAGCGCCGTTCTCCCGATCGTGGCGGGCCTCTTGGTTGCCATCGACCCGGCGGCGTGCTTCCTGTCTTCCGCCGGATCCACTCGCGGGAACACACCGCACGTTCCCGGCCAAGCGGAAAGGCCTCTTTTGGGCAGGAATGCCGGCAGCAGCGGCAGCGGCAATACCCATCTCCTTGCCTTGCCAAGGGTCATCGTCTTTGACCTCGACAACACCCTCTGGACGCCGGAGCTCTACCAGCTGCGGCGCCTCGAACGCAAGAACCAGATCCCGATAGCGGGAAGGGACGTCGAACTCTTTGAGGGCGCCAGGCAGGTCCTGGAAGACATCCTTCCCGGCCTCGGCGGAACGGAAGACGAACCAAAACCGATGCTGGCCATTGCCTCCCGGACCAACAAGGTAGACTGGGCCGAGGACCTCCTGGATCAGTTCCAGCTGCGGGATCGCTTCGATGCCATCGAAATCTTCCCCGGGATCAAGACAAACCACTTTGCGAAGATCCAGCGGAGCACCAAGGTCCCCTTTCACGAAATGATGTTTTTCGATGACGCCCGCGACGGGAGGTACGGGAACTGCGAACCGGTCGCGGCCATGGGGGTGTTTTGCGTCCACTGCCCCGACGGATTGAACACCGGGGAGGTCTTCGAGCGGGCGCTGGACCTCTACCAGAACGAATGGGACAAGACCCCGAACACCATTGTGGAATCGAACGGAGAAATGAAGATCAACGTCCCGAGAAAATTCGAGAGCCCTCCCCGGGCGTCGTCCAAGACGTTCACGGGGGTTGTCAAGCTGGTGAAGCGCGAAAAATACTACGGGTTCATAAAGTACCGGGTAGACCACGGCAAACAACGGACCAAGGAAATCTTCTTTCATTTCAACAACGTAGCGACCGAACCGCGAAGCAGCATACAAGAAGGCGACAGTGTCACGTTCCAGATCCGAAAAGACTACAAAAACAGCAACAAAGACATGGCCTTCAACGTCGATCGGGTCGGGGGGGACGAAGATTCCTCGGACAAAGCACTCTTTCGGTGTTTTTCCATGAACAATCCCTTCGCGGCGATGCTAGCGAACGGATACAAGACGCTGGAGACCAGAAACGGGACCATGTTTTCCGAATACAGCGAAGGAACGCAAATGCTGTTGCACGTCGGTCAGCGAACCTACCCCGACGGTGGCAAACACCTGGACATCATCCGGGCGGCGCAGCCGGGAATCAGCGACGAAGAAATCCAGACACTGAAACGAATGCCGAAAGGATTCTCCAAGGGAAACATCGTAGCGATTGTCGAAATCGGAAAAACCTACGAGGCATCGCTTTCGGAACGAAGTGTTCCCGACTTTGAACGAAAGGTTGTGGCGTATGGTCCGGACAGTGGGCGGATAGTAACTGAAATCAAGCGCGTGGCATATCTGAAACGACCGATACGACAAAGGGGCGAGGCGGGAGTCTTCAATGTAAGCAATATCGAGATCTTGTGGTGGAGTTGGAGTTGGATATTTTGCGCGTTCGGCTGTTTCCAGCTTGTGTTTCGTATCGGATGGGGCCCGAATCCATAAACACCCCCTGTGGTAAAATCACCAATAATCGTCAGCTAACAACGTCCTTTTTTCCTGCGAATGTCAATCGATGTCTGATCCATTCATCGATCTTCTTCTCGTACTTTCTATTACTGCGATTGAAGGTGAAAATAGATCCCAAGGTACTGCCAGATGGCTGGACTATTCCAACCACTTCTGCGGATACCAGAGTGTTCGAAATAAGTGGATAGGATTTATTTGAATTAATTGTTTTTATTTTCCGTTTTTAATGAGTATTGTAGTACGAGTTGCATACGATATTTATTGCTCGATGTAAGCGTGATTAGGCAAGCACGTAGGCAATCCCCTGACTCATCAAGAGGCAGTTTTCAATGGAAAGTAACACGCAACATCGCGGGATCAAGAATGAACTCCAATTGTATCTGATTTTTCATGAATATAATTAAGGGTGCTATTCGTTTGCTCAAAGAAAAGAATTCAAACTTCTTTGTAGCCTTCGGAAATTTCAGCACTATTTGTCTGAAAATCAGTCTCCATAGTGGTCACGTTGTTTATGGCAAAAAGTAATTTTTCTCTGAGTTGCTCCTTGCTTCTATACGCCGGAAGCGACAACGAGAAAAAGCATGTGCTGGCACTTGGAAGCGCTTGGTCTCCATCGTTGCCGTTGTCCTTCTGTATTTTGAATGGTGCATCGAAATCGGACTCTTTCAAGGGTAGACGATTACGTGCCCATACAAATTGTAAGAAGCGCTTCCGTTCTTCGTTTGTCAATTCCCGAAGGATTTCCCAAAAGGATTGTATGACTTGATCTGATTCAGTGTACCCCTCGTACTCAACAACCTTTCGTAGCATATCGACATCAATATCAGGATTTCCGCAAAACATATCCCTCAACTCTTCACCAGTAAAAATAGAGAATATTTCCACGGGTAAAACACTTGAGATACCATCAATGAATGAGTTCAACATTCTACGTTGCCACGATAGTAACATCGATTCTTCTTCACAACCATGCTGCTGGTATGCAAGAAAATCTATTTCTTTCAATTCATCAACTTTACAATCCTCTTCGACCATCGCTTTCCAAACCGATTCCAAAGGAAGCGGTAGGTCTAATGGAATGCCATGGCGGAACGCCGTTCCAGCTAATCTACCCAAGAAAACAAGCGCTTCTTCGACCTGTCGAGAAGATTCATCCCCTGCAGTTATAAGAGTAGAAAAGGCTGATCGTATGGATCTCTCTGTACGTGTCATCGTTTTTTTCACCGTGGCAATTTTGGAAGGATCATTTTTGTTCAGAGAAAACATGTACAACGCTCTGTTTTCTCCGATATCAGACACATTATTCGGAGTTGGATCTAGCACGCCGAGGCTGCCGTTTCCATCTGCATCAACCTGGAGGATTTCGCAGATCGCATCAGCAAAAGCTTCCCGATACGGCCCTGAATAATCATTCACTCCTTCACCGATTAACTTCATCTTAAATGCTCGTTTCTGCCCACCATGCCCCTTCGCTACAAATCCTCTCCTAAATGCAGATCCGCCCCACGCCTTCGTCTCTTCTTGGAGTTGGGAGAAGACACTGTATTTTCGTTTGGTTTCCACGTTGTCTGAAGACATAACTCGACGAGCTCTTAGCCGATTAATCCGAACTGTTCTAATTTCTCTAGGAAGCTCATATTCGTCATGGGAGATTGGAGTTGGGGTAGTAGTAGCTTCTGTAATACTTCGCAAGAGATCTTGTTTGACTGAGGTAAACAACATACCACGCACATCACGCATACCTTTTGCTGTTGAAGGGAGTTGTACCCATTGTGACAGAGACTCCTTGCTTGAACCTCGACGTGCACGGTCGATTGAAGCACCGTAGCCATACACTCCGCCTAGAATCGCCGAACCCTCTTGACAAGGACGAACAGACAGCCACGGGAGAGCAATTCGAGCACGTCTATTGAATGCCCTTAGCATAGCGATGCGTGCCATGATAGACTGCACACTAGGTAGCTTTTGCACTCCCAACAATTCGAAGGCAGTCGAGGCAGCCCGATTTGCTTGCAAACAACTGAAAATCTTTCCATCGAAGGCCCTATCATGAAAAGAGGAAATTGCGTACCGAATGGCAGATGCAACCTCATGAAAAGGAGCATCTAAAGGACTTCCCCCTTCACAAAAGTCGCAGATAACACTGACTGTGCGGGCGAGGAAAGCATCAGAAGAGACTTCAGAATATCCATCTATGATTCCTTCAGTAGCGAAGCTTTCAAAAGAAGCAATACTTTCAATTGCAAAATCAATCGTTCCTCTATCTTGACTGGCGATAGTGTCTTGGTAAGTTTTCTGCCATTCCAATGCACACTCTCTCGATGTTGAAAAGCGTTTCTCTGTCTCGTCCTGTTCTTCTTCCGGCAGAAAATTCGGAATCACAATAGGTTCTTCTTCCCCTCCACGAATTTTTGAGCTAATCCAACCTTCGAATTCTTCAAAGCGTATGTGATAACGAATTACACCGCATGCATTGACGCGCCTCTCGAGGATATCAACCTTGGGTATGACTGTCCCGACCGGTATGGATCCCAAATTCAGTGACCCTTCGAATATTTCAAGATCTGACCGAATAACTGCCCCATCCTCGTAAACTACTTTCAAACCTCCGGATGAGGTACATCGAAAACGGTCCATTAGAGGCAACACGATATCATTTGCCTTTGAACCATTTATTAATTCCAGTCCATCCACAACTTCACTTTCATCCCAGAACCAAGCACGCCCACCCCCCTCTGTTAGACTCCCTCCTTCGCTCTTCTGCGACACAATCTTGTAATAGAGTCTGCCTTGATATGCGCCCAGAACGACAGCTTCCTCAGCAAGTTCAAGAATTCGACCAGCACTTCTTTTCAGACGAACGCGGTCGCCAGATAGAAGCGCATGGTTCAAACCGAGGAGTGCACTTGCGGAGGCGCAGGCTAATGGAGAAGAATCTAGCTCGATGTCGAGACCAAAAGTTGTCAAAGAAAATGGTCCATTTTCACGAGTGTTTGCTCTACACCAAGAATTCAAACGCCAACGTGCGTATTCGTTGAAGGCTTCATTGATGAACCAACGAGGAAATCTAGCCTTTGTTCCCGTATGCACATTCTTTGGCATCTCTGAAGCCTTCGAAACACAATTTATAATTTCGTCTGTTGCGAGAATATTTCGTACCGTAGATGCGCTATCGACACCATAGCTCGAGCTCCATTTCGGTGAAAAACTCACTCGGTCACCTTGATTTTTAAGGCCGACAACAGGCCAAAGAGTTCTTGGCCTCACGGAACCTTGAGCAACATACCTTCCACTCCGACCTCCTTCAATACCGCTAGGTGCATTTTGACCTGCACCACCACTACCGCATCCATCAACATTAAACCCAAAAGGAGAAATATTTTCGAATGCGCACCCTAAATCGTTGAGGATATGTTCACCATATTTGAGCCCGTCGTAGAAAAAGCTAATTCGACCGGAGTCACAATCAAGCAGCACACCAATGACATCACCCGAATGACAGTGTGCTCCGTATATCCGTTCGGACCCTGCTGTGTATGTTGCCCTGAAATTCACAAAACCCCACCCGTGCCATTTATTTAAGCGCGGTGGACTATCATGGGCATGCGAGGACCCTGAACCATTTTCATTTGGTTTCTCGGCAACACCAATGAAAACGCTTCCAATTTCTGCTTGTTCAAGTTTTACCTCCCAATAATGCACACCCTTCGAGAATCCAATATTTCCGAATGCAGTCCCTCTCCCATCCGATGATCCACAGGATAGCGTCCTATTATCACGCGATAATGAGAGGGAAGATGCATGGAAATCTCGATCAAAACGAATTGGAGAAGGCATCGACGTTTCTGTGAAAGACCCGAGCGGTGAATCTTCGATAGAATCACGTCGCCCACGAGAAATACGCAACTCACTTTTCACCTGGATTTGGCTTCCATTTTCACGATTCCTTAGGTATTCCACGTTGTGCACTGAGGTGCCAGTGTATTCCTGAAATAATGATTGATTCGAAAATTTGTTGTCAATCTTAGCTTGCGACAGTTCCTCTTCAGAAGAGGAAGGACTAAGTTCTGTTACAGTACCTGCAACATAGGACGGTTTTCCAAACCTAGCATGCCAACCAGAGTCTTTTGATCCGTACAATAGATGCTTTTCTTCCAACACAAATGATCCATCTGGCTTGAACACGCAGGAAACATAGATCCCGGATGAAAACTCGGGCAATTCTAGTATTCCGTCCCTTTTGATTAGATTTGTCCCATCCTCAATAGATGTTTTTGTCGAAGGCCGCAATCGAAGCAAAATGCTCTGCGATTTTTCTACGCCGAATCCGTGCCGCGATGCACATTGCTCTGCACTTTCCGGTAATGGATGCCGTTTTCGGATGCGTGTCTCCCTCTCATTGACCTCGATATGGCTAATATCGTAGCATCCACCATCTCCCCCATATCGATAAATACCTTCAGTACCAGTGGTGTGCCATCTCACCCTTCGAGCCATCCCAGGAATGCCGTTCCACGGTTCGATCGAAAGAACTGTTCCAATCGGCAATTTTAGGCTTGGATGTTTTTTCTTCTTTCCTGACACTTCCTTTGTTCCCGATTCGCCTTCCTTGGTCATGGGATTTGAATTCTCCTCTGTTCCAATTTCTATGGGATCGCTCTTCTCTTCTATATTGACATGGCTGTCAACTTGTGGTTGTTCGCCAGGTTTCGGTGGTTTTTCACTTTTCTTCTTTTCTTCTCCGCGTTTCTCTTTTTCGCGTTCATATAAATCTTTTCCATCACCGTTCCCATATTTTGATTCATCCCAATCCATTCCTCGAATTACAATACATCCTTCTCGGAGCATCGGGGGTCCGTCTCCGCCTTCCATCAATGTACGAACAGCTGATCGCGATGGGGTTTCCCAGTCAACGGCAAATCGTTTCATCGTACCGGTCCATATTTCCCAACCCCGGTCACTCGAAACCCAACCGTCTTGAACCTCCCAGTCGCAACCCGTATGTGTACTGGGCAGGGGAAGGGGTGTCGCAGCATCCATTTCGGTTTTATCCCACGTGGTAAGGAATGAGATGGGTAGAACGACGTCTTCCTTCGCTACTGCCCGAGTGACACTGCAAAGAAGTTCTACCATTGCTTGAGAATATCGAGAGCAAACAGGAACTGCGGCTCTTTCCGCCCATAATCTGCGCGATACTGTGCTCCGAAGGCGTGCGTAATAACATGACAAAGTCGAAGTAGATTTTACCACTTCTGACAGAGCTCTTGGACACTGGTTCAATATACCAGCAGCTGTCAAGGCGCAGATCATTCTCCACGGAAGCGATGCTGAAAGTAAACCTATGCTCCAAGCCTCAAACAATTCAGTCTGAATGTCGATGAAATCATCAATATCATTTGCGACAGGTGTGCTCAACAAAAGCCCGGTCAAAAATGAAACTAAGCGGGCATCAGGATACGACCCTCCATCCTTTTCAGTTTTTGTCTTCCTCTCACCCAAATCCTCGTCATCTTTCTCGTCTTCGGGGGAAGTAGAATCATCATTTTCATATTCAACAACAGCTAGTTGCCTTACCGAACGCCTGATACATGCAACTACAACCTGTCGAAATTCTTTTGATTTTATAACTGATGATTGCAAGCCTTTCAGTAAGAAAGTCAAAACACCACCGCCGCCGCCACTACCTAGTGCAGCTTCAGCGCTTGCAACAAGAGAGCTACCTGTCGATGCTCTTATATCTTTGTCTGTATCCCAGTCTATAACTGAACTTAGGACTTGGATGATACTTCCGGCTGGAAGCATTACTCCCTCGTCAAGATCACCAACAGAAACAAAACCAGCTCTTTCTACAGTCGACAGCCGAGACTGAAGACTTTCGGTGCTTGATATTCCTAAACCTAATGCCTCCGCAGTTATTGCCATGGCACCAGCCTCTCCAATCCAACCAGCAGAGCGTAAACTCGCACTGGATTCGACCATCTTCCAAAAACGAAGAATGCTGTTTTCCTTACTTTCATCCGATTCCAAAAACGTCTCGGGGTCAAAATTGTCCCCTGCTACGATGACAACGTGTAGTAACAATTTTCGGGTAATCAACGAAGACAGGAGCATTCCTTCTGTTAACATCTGCTTGTGCATTTCAACGCCAGCCAAACGAAGGCCATCTGCCATTTCTTCCGCTAGTTTTATCTCGTTGATTGGATTTTCGTTCTCTCCTTCGGCAGAACAAATCAAAGACCCACATCTCGCCCACTCTGTCCTAAGACGTCGTGCTACACAATACGCTGCAATGTTCTCTGTTGACTTCAAGGACGAGGAACTTTTTGGATTAGAGCTCGAATGTTTTGAGCGCCCCGACCCTAAATGGACAGAGGCTTCAGAGCCATAATATCGATGATTCCAAGCCATTAACTCGTGGCCATGCTCTCCGTCTGAAAAATCGCATAAGAATCGTTTTTTACATGCATCTTCAACTTCTGCCCCGAGTACTGATTCTTTTGACACTAATGCTTCTCTTTCTTGGACTCGTTCGAGCACTGCTTCCCCGACCCCACGGTATCCGACTGGGGGAGGGTATTTGAAAGCGGCACTTCCAGATCCACCAAAAATTAGTCGAAGTTTCTCCCTTCTGTTAAAGCTTACGCATGCATAAACTCCTCCACAGGGACGGAATCCTTGACCTGAAAAGGCAACGCCCATCCCTATTTCTTCAGCTTTTCCATTCAATGTAAACGATACTGTACCTTCGTCCATATCAACTAAGCAACCGACCACGTCTCCTTCGGCCCAGCGACAGCCCCATTCTGTAGCCATTGAGTGCCAACGGTATCTTCTCCACCCATCATACGCCCAGGAGCTTGGCCCATCACCGCATCCATCACCACGATCGGAATGACAATGCCCGGCAAAACTTCCATCTGCCCACCCAATTTGAAGACAGCCAGCTGTTTCGAGAATCGCTTCGTAATACCACTTTCCTGATGTAAGCATCACACCTTTGGATCCCACTGAGGAGAAACCTCCCGTTGGCAAACCGGAAACCGTCAAAGTCTTTTGATCAATTATTGAGCGCCCTGATATGAACCTGAGGGGAATGATAGAGCCTTCCCATCCTTCTTTCTCGACCAAATTGCACCTGTTTTCACCCGCATCGCCAATGGATGTCATGAACCGTTCTTTATCATAAGTGGATTGATCCGGATCATTCGATACCTCGCTATCTTCATCTTCGTCATCGTCATCATCATCATCATCATCATCGCCGTCAACGTCTTCTTCGTCCTCTTCATCGTCGTCTTCTTCCATCCCTTCGTCTTCTGCGCTAAGTCTCTCACCATTCGTTAATATCCAAGTCAAGGCTTCGTCAACATTGTTTCCTGTGGCATTAAGTGCTTCAGCACACCATCGACTGGGAAATCCCATTTCCGTTAGTTGACGAAGGAAATGGCTCGAAGCTTCCATACGACTAGCTCGTTGTCTGCTAGATCTTGTTCCAGAGGATTGTCGCTCCCGTTCTCGTTCTTCGGCCAAAAGCCGTTCCATCTCTCCACCACGTTCTAAGCAAAAATGAACGGCAGCCTCGATATTTGTGCCGCCTGTTCTTCGTAATGCCAATTCAGACCAAGACCTAGGCAACCCTAGTTCAGCCATTTGAGCTATTGCTGCCTCTCGCAAATGAGCGGCAGCGGTAGCAGCTTCTTCACTTTCTTCGTCCTCTTCGCTTTGGTCGCTCGCAGCTGTGGATTGGGATGCCCTACGATTGCCCGATGCCTCGGTTCTTCCAGAAGTGTTGGCAGAGGGTCTAACACCCGCAGATGCTGCAGATTGAACCTCGGAGATTTTGCCAACTCTAGTGTGTTCAGTCATAGAATCGTCGTCTATGCCCTCGTCATCACTCTTCGTAAATTCTCGTTCCATTATTCTCTTAATATCATTCAAACGTTTCTCCCATGTCATTTTTGGGGTCTCTTCGAGAACACTGGCTTCTAAGCAAAGGCGATGAAAAAGAGATAGCACATGTAACAATCGAACTTCAAGTATCGGAAACGATGAAAGGAATACATCATTTGCTCCTGCCATCAAGTCGTTGTATTCTTCTGATGACTTGTCGTCAGGAAATGCAAGTTGAAGAGCTTTGGCGAGAACGTTGCGTGAATTGGTACCTTTCAGAAAGTTTGACACGATATTCTCATCAGAGAGAAGTGTGATTGTAGATCTCAATGACATAAGCGCGTACATCAAATAGACCGTACGAGAGCGAACATCACATAAATGAGTTGGCTCATCCTTCCGTTTTGGGCTGAATCGCTCCCGCTGTAAAATTCCAAGAGATTCCGCCAGAAGACTGGACACGATCTTTCCAACCTCTATTGAGTCGTCGATACAAATAGGAACTTCTTGAGCCTGGACAACATCTGTCATTGGACTTCGCAGAGCTCGAACTGTCAATCCATGTCGTGAATTCATGGATCTTTGTTCGATTGAATGCTGAAGGTTGGTATTCTTTCTACTCAACAGAATCACTTCGCAGACACCATTCTTTGCGTCAATATTACTCACTATACCAGCAGAAGATTGATAGCGACAAAGGCCTGCAACAATCCCTTCAGTGCCGTTACCTACCAAGTGGTGAGGCGAAGAGTTCACCAGAGAGAATGCGCTTGAGTGACTCTTGCTATTTGATAAAGACTGCCGGTCTGCTGATAAGGGGGCTGCTGCAGGTGGCTTCAACAGCACGCGCGACCCTTTCTTGATTGAGTCAATTGAACCATTTAAAAAACATAGTGCACCAACCCTGGCGTAAAATTCTAAAGAATCAGGTTCTGTCGCAAGAACTCTGTACAATGCACTATTGATGCATGCTCGCCAAGAAGCATGCGCTGGAGAATAGAGACGTCGAAGCAGTGATACTGTCTCCTGCGAAACCATCGCTTCGTCTTCGTCTATACTCGAAGTGACTGTGCCACAACTTGAGCCAGCGAGGTACAATAGATTTCTGATGATGTGTTCTGAAGGTGGCAATATTTCAAGTATTCGATACAGAAGACGCAGGATGCGGCATCTGTACCTGGCAGGCATTCGAGTCGATTGGTCATCTATTTTTGGATCGAATGCTTTTCCTTCGTGCCTCGCTTCATTTTTTATCTCAATGGTATCGAGAAGGATGGCAATCCATTCAGGGTGTTGTGCAATCATATCTAGCGCAATTGTGGAACCGACCGACGCAACCAGAATGTGTACCCAGTGTGAAACATACTGAGGAATCAATAAGCCTTGCGCTTTAACGAATGTCTCAGATGTGTTTTGGGATGAAGTACGTCTGCGTGTTCCCGAGGCGTTTGACGGACTGCTTGGCTGGATCATCAGCAGTGCACCATTCTTTCGAAGGAAAGTGGCACCCGACCTACCAACTTCATGGTGGTATGCCGTTGTTTTCGTTAGAGTCTTCTGTACTGAATCAGCACTGGTTCGTTCCTCGCAAAACCTTTCCCACTGAATCTTACTCTGGCTATTTCTTCTGTCAGTTGTAGACTTTTTCACAGCATCCAGAACAAGTGGTTTCAAATTGTGAAACTCATCAAAAAGAACTTCAAGACATGATGAAGATAACTCTTCTTCTGATCCAGATTTACTACCAAGCATATTCCACGCTTGAAATGATATGACGTGCATCAAAGCTACAATGGCCCGTAGTATAGCTCTTGAAACTTCGGCGTGACAGATGTTATGCAAACTCTGGATGACTGAACTTTGCTCGTCTACCAAAGGTGTCGTCGTATCGTATGGCGCTAGGCATGACCTGTGGGTGTTCAAAAATAAAGGAATAGTACCCAACAATTTACTGTGCAGCACAAAAGGTCCAACGTCAGCCCTCCGCAGTACTACCGTCAAACAAGGGATGCAAGCCAATGTCAATGAATCGATTGAAACAAGGGATGCAGAAGGACCGTCTTGTTTCCTTCGTTCTATAGCGCCTTTCATCAACCCACAAATAACATTTAGGAGTTCATGGACACGGTCTTGAAGCAATTTGCGAAGGATACTGGATCCACCAGAGGTATTCGATGAGTAGTGGCAACCTAGTTGGTCGTATAAATAATTGCATTCTGATTGTGTTTGTGACCCCGAACGACCTCGGTCAAGCAACCTCGGAACTACTACAAGCGAAGACTCGACGGCATCAGAACAATGGGAAGGCACTTCAAGAAGAGTAAAAACGTGTTGTATCGGGATCAGTCGCAAAATCGTATTTCTCGTCGATCGGCGAAACTCTTCTTCTAGTAAATCGAGGTCTTTCATTGACGAGATAAGCTTGAACAGTCTCGAGAAGTCGGTTCCTATCGTATCCACATCAATAAATTCTTCAGTTGAATGAGATGCATCGAGGCTGATGAGTAATTCTGAAACGTTGGAAAATAGTTCGCAGCATTTCCTAGCCTTCTCCCTCATCGGTATATCATGGTTCTTCGATAGTGCACGCCGAACTCCGTCTTCCATCAACCTTAATGACCATTTCCAAATCTTTTTCAAATCGGTGTCATTGGCCTTGTTGAGTCCTTTCCTGAGATGGGCCACGATCGCACATATTACTCGGTGACGTGCATGACGATACTCCCTCGGACATAGAGCAGCAAGTGAACCAGTACCACAAAATTTGGAGCACATCTCAGCGTCCATGGTCTCCACGTAGCTGACTGTTTCTTTTGCCAATAAGGGAGAGTTTGTCTTGGTGACCGTTGACGAGCACGTGTCTTCTATCAGCAGATCTAGTGCTCGCGAAAAATTATGACTTCGACAAGCTTGTGATCCGTAGTAGATTTCTTTCAAGTCCTTAATATGTTCCGAGATGTGATCTTTGCTTGAGGTTAGTGAGGCGCCAGCGAAAGTTTTTGAGACTATACATTCCCTCAATTTGCGGGATTGGACTTTCCACTCTTCTTGTACAGCTTTCGAGCCAAGTTGTCTATCTACACTCTGCGGGTTGTCGTCCACTAAATCCTCTCCAATTATAACAGCTAAATGCCCATGAGCGAGACGAAGTAAAACCCTTCCTGCCGTTCCCCCATAGGAAAAGTCAGTACTCCGGGCGGTTGTTTCTCTCGAATGGAACAGTGGAGCTTTCGGTGATTCCTCGTGGCATAGTAAACCCGCAATAGTACCAGTGGTGCCATATTGAATGTTATGGTAAGTCCCTTCAAACTTGGTTCCATCAATATTCACTCTTGCATTCACCACACAAGAAGAACACGAATCCTCGGTGGTGATCGAAGAAAAACCATCATCATTTGCATCTCTCCATTCTTCAACGAAATGAACCGAAGAGCCTTTGACGGTACCGACTATCGCGACAAGACCGTTCTTCGATTTCCCTATTGTTCCAACACCTGCTCCTTCAAATCCCATGCAAGCATCTTTTTCAGATGAGGCCACTACATCGACTACGTACTCTTCGGCATCTGAGTTTGATCCCGATGATCCTGTCGCTCGAATGATCCATTTTCCTTCTTGGACACCTTTGTGAAAAAGTCCTCTTGATATACAGTCGGTATTTTTCAAGGTGTTCAGCTCTAAAATTGCTTTCGATAATTCATGAAACAAGGTGAAACCAAAGCGCTTCGAAATAACTGGTATCGAACGAGGAAAAAGGCATATTGCAGATGCTAAACTTGGTAATAGGGACTTCCATAGGAAGTCGTCCGTTCCTTCTCGAACGCTCCGAACAATGCGATCAAGTGAATTTATCACATATTGCATTCCATCCAATTGAACTTTGTCATTGAAAGACCGCACCTTGTCTTCGAACGGAACCATTTCGTTCTTAGTATCTGATTGAACGGACGAAAACGGATAGTAACAAAGGCCCACTGTTGAATCAGATAAACCCCCAGTTCCGCCACGACAACCATCTATTGTCTCTACAGACAGGAATGTCACTTTGTCGTCCCTTTGATAAAGACCAACAGCTGGGTAAAGCTTCGCATTGAGAGGTAATCCCTCAAATGCTATACCCCAATCCTCGACCATTCCAACTCCTTGTCCATGACGACGAGGCGACGATATATTTTGGACCATTTGATCGATAGAGTAGGAGCTGGTTGATGAATTGTCCTTCCATGAACTATAGGCAATAGTTCCGGCATCAGTGTCTAACGTGACAATGATTGTTGATCCAGTTCGAAACGTTGCACCGTAATCGCCACGAACTTTTCGGCGGTCGTGCCACAGAGCCTGCGTCCCGATCATTCCCCACCCATACTTATCGCCGCCAACATAGGTCCGCATACTTGCCTGCGCGGTGGCAACGCCAATAAACACATGGCCTCGGTCGCATTGGTCAAGCCGAATTGCCCATCGATAAATCCCAGTTTTGGGCGTAAATGCTGTAGATGATAGTACTGTTCCCCATACCTTCGACGCTCGTTGATTCACTGAGGAAAAAGGCAATGAAGAACCTACGGCGTCTTGATTGGCTACAATTGTCATACTATCTGAGCATTTGGTCCCGTCAAATTGAATCCTGTTGGACTCACTTTGGTAAACACGAAACGTCTCGGCTGAAGAACTAGTCAAAGATGTAGAAGAGTCGATAACTTCTCTATCGGTAGAGGTTCCAAGACCATCCCATAACAAAACACGTACGTGATATCGGTGACACAACGCAAGGTAAATAGCTTGGAGCTCCCGCTTTAAGCCTGTTGATAAAATAGAAGTAGATCCAATTTCATCAATTACAGCCCGTGCACAGCTGGGCTCCCTGATTTCGATCAAATCCCCTCCCGCATCGTTTTCTGATCCAGCTCCGTCTGCGGGCATACGCGTTGGTCCGGACACAAAGCGGTCGAGTAAATCACTGACCCGCAAACGTCGACTTAAAGTCTGCAATCTATGGATTGAAGGTTCAGAATCTGAAAGAGGCAGCGACGTCAGATTATCCAGTAATCGATTTTGTATTGAGCCCTGATTGTTTTTTGAGGAGCACTCCACAAGCAAAGACCGCAACACCTCAATTTGTGCAGATAGTGACGGGTATACGATAGGTACACTTTCACCCCAGAGCAAAATAGAGCTCTTGTAAAGTTTAGTGTGCAGAAAAACGGACTCTGTGTCGTTCAATTCAAGACCATTATCATCAAAAAGAGCATGGAGCGAATTTATGATTCCAATTGATGACAGTGAAGCAAGACCGATTGATAGTTTAGAGATAACGCTGGTCGGCAATAATTTGTGACAATCGGCTGCTGATACTCCTTTATGTCCCCGCAACCAGTCTCTGGTTACACCTTGCAAGAACCGACGAAGACTTTCCATCGACAAAAAGCAGCATAAAGAAAATAATTCGGCTTGTTTCTTCCATGTATTTGTCCTATGGCGTCGAGACTTCAATAGAGCTGCGGCATCCTGTGCAGCAGCAGCAGCCTTTCTTCTCATCCCTTTATCTTCTAGGGTTTCCAGGGATGGCTTCGAGTCTGAACTCTCTTCTTCGATATACGCCAGTGCAATAGCAGGGTCGTCACCTTCTTCACTGCTTCTTTCATCAATATCGTCATACGATGATTGTTTTTCCTGTGCAACCGCTCGCTTAAGATTTTCAATGGCGTCATTTCTAATGTCAATTGTCAGCAAGAATATAGAAACCAACAGCTGTAACGATGTGGCAACATCATCACTTGGCCTCTCCTTTGACACTTCCGCCTGGGCGGGTAAAATTTTTGGGGCAAATAAGGACGATCCTGTTCCACCTGAAGTTACATTGACATTGGTGGTTTTGTTTTCAATCTTCGATGAGCGCTCGTCACTCGTCGTGAACTTACGACGTCCCATTACACAATTCATGTGCGTCAACAACTGGACAACAACATTTGCAGCTGGAATAGAACCAAAAGCATTTAAAGCAGCCGGGTCTAATTGTTTCGAATCCGTATTCATCAAGTCATCAATATCGTCAGTATTTGTGCTGAGAGTTGGAGGGGTAGGCATAGCTGGCAAAGGACTTTCCTCGCTCTCTGGATAGATTTCATTCTTGTCCTTCGAAAGCGGAGTCTTGGTAACTGGAGTCAAAGGACCCATATTTTCGGTGACAGAACCTGTTTCMGCGTCATTTGTGGATACATTGATTTGATTCGAATACGAGTCTGCTGATTCCAACATACTGAGAGCCAATGCTTGTCGCAGTGTGATGCCGTCTTCCTCGCCATCATCCTCGATTTCATCCTCGTTGTCTTCATTCTCAGGTTCTGCAGCAGAACCGGATGATGAAGAACAAGACGAAGATGAACACGAAGAAGCGTGCTCTTCTAAGTTGTCTTCAGCTTCGTCGTCTATATCATTTACAATCATCAATTCCTGGGCTCCGGGTTCATCTTCTACCCTAAAACCCATATCATGATTATCACTGCCAGATCTTATACTCCCAGCATTGTCTTCATCCTCGCCATTCTCTCTATGCGCAGATATTGCCCCTCCAGTTACTGCCGATATCATGTGCTCAAGGGCAGCTGCGCTGAGAACCTCAGAAGATCCTTCAATTGCATTGATTGACACTCCATCTGGTGTAGCTGGAGTATCTATTACCGGCTGAGGGCTGCTAACCGATACTGGAGCCGGAGTGGTGGGTGAGGAAGTGGGTAAGTCATCATCAGCTTCTTGTATTTCCCCCTCTGAAAACATCGAGTCCTTTTTTTTCGCATCGCTATCTTTGGCTATAGATAACCGCTTCCAGAGACGGGCCTTCTGAATTTCAATCCGATCCTCGTAAGTTGCTGCGGCCTCTCCCAAGTACGAAATAAGATTGGTGTCTACCAGCCAAGATCGTGCATTACTCTCTTCGTATTCTTCGTCAATTTCCAACATATTCATAATCGATCCTACTTGCAAGGGGGCTAAAATAGCCGGATCGTTGGTCGAATCGTGATGATGACCTTGTTGCTCTGGGGTAATGGGTTTTGTCGAGGCTTCTTGATTTTTATTTTTGCTGGATGCTGGGTCTTCTTCATCCCTAGCTTCGTACTCGACAAGGACAGACAAGATTGTAATCAATAAACCGTGTTCGAATGTGGCTGAAGATTGAGAAGTGTTCATTGACGACCTTTCTTTACACAGATACGCAATCAACGATTCCAATGTATACTCTGTTTCCTTTCCGCTTGTGCAACCTGCAGGAGCTGGTGAGCTTGCCGCTCTTGTCGCCTCCTTTTCTTCACTTGCATAAAAAGCGGGATGATTCATGACATAATTCAACAACGACTTGAAGGAGGCAGGGAATTGTTGTTCACCGCTCCCAGCTGTAGCAACACCAGACTTCCCGTAAATTCGTCTCAACGCTGCAACCAATCGCGGTGATGGACTACTGGAACTAGCTTTATTTGTAGCGTCCATTTTTTTCTTCTTGGCAGCCAAAATCTTGCAGTGATGGCGAAAAATCCTATTTCTTTTTGTCTCCAATTCCGGGGTTTGCAGTCGCTGGCCAGAGAAGTTCGACGATGTGTGATTGTTCTTGTGACTCCTTCCGAAGAGGGAATCGTATTTTTCTTGGTCATCCACTTCGTATATTGAAAGCGCAGAAGCCTGGTCGACCAGGGCTGCTCTGGTGAGCAAGTTGGGTCGCATTGAAAGAGCTTGCGGGACTGATTCCTCCTGTAGAATTGGCATTGGTTTCAGCAACACAGGAACGTAGTTATCAACAGAAAATGAAGAGAGAGAGTTAGCGAGCAGATGAAATCTTTACAGAGCGAAAGAATAGAAGAAAGATACTCGGACCGGATCGTTCCATGAGTACGCATCAACACGATAAAGACTTACCAAAACCCGGGTCGCACGATAGAAATCACCCTGCGGGTCCATATCGACGAGAGTCTCAATCGCCTCTTCCCGCCCTGGCGACATTTCTCTCACAGATGTCATTGTCGCATCAGTCGTTTATCTACTTTACGATTGTGTTATATTCCGAATCTAAGTTGTTGCTATGGACTTTCTGACACGGTGTTGGCTTCAATTGTCCAAATGTCTGGCGTGTTTCTTTTGGCAGGACATGTGCCACTGAGACCCGATCAGTTCGATGCGCAGCCCGGCAGTGTCATGCAGTCCTTGGTCCTCCGTTCATGTGAGTAGATACAGTACATGACTCTACGTTCATATCTGAAATCATTCAAGTGTCTTCATTATTTATTTATTTCAACCGCACGACCACTCTAAAAGTGCGCTCGGGTACGGCAGTCGTTCAGTACTTTACCATAACCACTTGTAGATCTGTGCGCAGCTGCAGGGAAAATGAATCATCTCAAGATTAAAATAATGAAAAAACTTCGTTGTCTAATTCCCGAAAGCTCGCATGATTTATTCGAGAAGGCATTTGGCCTTTTCGTAACTACGTACGGTTCGTAGTTCGTATTCCTAAAAGGCCGTCCCTAGACGTTCTACAATACTCGTACTTCGTCCCGTAAGTCACCTAACCCCGAAATATCAAAGTGAACAAATCTTAATTCTGAACATCTACTAAAAAATCATCACCAGTAATTTGTTTATCAATGGGTCTTAGTAGGTTGTTCCAGTAAGCTGAAGAGAGGAGCAGTGAACAGCATTCAGTGAAACTCTAGTGGAGGAGGAGGGCAACAACAACAAGAACAACAGGATGAGCGGGAGGAGAACAAGAACAACACCAACAAGAAGATCAAGAAATAACAAAACTTAGGACACTAGTAGTAGTAGTAACACTACTCCTAGTAGTACTAGTACACAAGGTGTAATAGAGCTATCTTTTCTTCAGTGGTGTACCACAGTTCTAGTACTAGTATCTTTCATCCTCCCTATTCATAAGCTTGTCTGGTGCTGGAAAGGCACTTGAGTTTTGTGTTCATTCTCACCATGGCCCTCCGGTACCCACTCAAACATCCCCCTTTCCAACAAAATTCCTCCACTACTAAAAAAATGTGGGTTATTTTTTGTGAAGAGTAATGTTACTACCAATACAGCAATAGCACATGTTGAAGCAAAAGAAAGCACATGTGCACAAGACTATTTGGTCCCACTGGTGGGATTCAAAAATTCAGTACGTGCCCCACTGTAAACTTAGACCAATTCAGTTTTTTAGAAAAAGTAGTTATTACACAAAAAATGAGGGCCCAAAATGCACAACTCCTGCTGCATGTACACTTGGTAGCCAGGTATATGATATTAAGGAACTAAGATATGATCTCTCCACTACTATTAGTAGTGGTGGTGGTTGCGTTGTACTAGTAGTAGTACTGCTACTAGTAGTACTAGTAGTTATTTGTTGTCCTATCACCATTCCTACTACTAGTATGTCTACAAACTCTATCACATTAGCACCATGTACCACTGCTACTAGTAGTAATACTAGTAACAGGAGCCAATAACAAGAATAACCCATTCTGTACAACAAGAATCATACTGCTGCTGCAATCCCACAGAGCCAGATAGCAGGACCACCTACATTTGTATTGGTGAAAGTGGCATGCAGTTTGTCAATGCCGCTGAACTACTATCGGAACAGCAATGTGGCATTAACCTGAAACTCTCCACAAAGGTCCTCTAGTACCAGAAATCATTAGCATCTTCAAAAAGGATGATTATATGGTATGCAGTTGGTCTTTAAATCTAAGGCTCAGACCTTGGATTTTGTGCCATCATTTTCCCAAATAAAACAAAGCATTCATGCCAATATCAATTATAATCCATCACAATTTGTTGTCCAACTACACCATTTTTTCTACGGAATTTTTGTAATGTTGAAAAGTGTTTTGTCCAAATCCTATTCTTGATGAATATATACACCTACCTGCTATCCCATATTGCACCAATATTGCTTGATCTTGCTAGTAACTAGTATGTATTATCTGTCCATTGTTGAACACACACACATCCTCATCAGCATTATGTTCCTTGTAGTTACTGAGAACTGAAGTTATCATAATGCCAGTAGATACTCCCTGGTCTCTGCTGACAACTGACAGATAACACCCCTCTCCCCCCTATCCCTTCACTACTGGTACTGGATAGTAGGCTGCTGTTATCACCAACCACACTAATCAGCAACACATCTATTGGCTACACTGCTCCTATTCAGCTAGAGTAATAGTATTTGTTATACTATCAATTCCATCAACGGTAGCAACAGCAGGGATAACTGCAACAACAAAAAGCAGCTACCACTAGTAATGGGAGGATATTGTATTACTGGTGCCATCACTATCAGCAACACTATCACCAATACTACTATTGATACTAATGCCACTCTCCAACATACCCAATTGGCATTTGAAAAAAATAAGGACACCAGCAACAATATCACAACAGGCAAGAACAAAAACAGAAACAGCTTCTTAAAGACACTCAGGCACTCAATTGTGATACAGACTACTGCTAGGGATGAGTGATAAGGCATTTCACAGGAAAAGAGCCAGGTTTTTGAGTGGGAGGGCTGAGTTCTTCTGTTACAAGGACAGAACCACTGTTGGTTCTTACAATATTTATCCCAGGCCCCAAGGTGGATACCAGAGGAAGGAAACAAAAATTAGCAAAGCAGAGACAGCAGAGTGGAAAGATGTTGACAATCCTGGTGGCTGACATCCCTATTACTACAGGCCAAAATATGAGACTTGAAGTGGAAATCCTGGAGTCAAGGAGATAGTGGACAAGGAGGTGAGTAGTGACAGTGTGAAAAAACATACAGTAGTTGTTGGTACTTTCACTACTTGGGTTGGGATTTGGGATAATTAGTAAATGATCCAGACAACAAGTTTAGCAGGAACTATGCCTCTCGGTACAATATGGTGCTTCCAGAAGACGAAGGGAATGTTGGATGTTTTGAAGCTTCAGCAACACGGTCTCAAAAAAGAGAGGATTGAAAATGCAGGTGCCTTCTTCTTCTTCTATCCTAAGTTGATCCTTCTAATTGCTCCTGAATAGAGAAGTGCAGCATTATCAAATTGAACCCAAGAAGAAGATTGCATATTACCACAAGGTGATAATACACCAATGTTCATATATCTGACGCCAACAAGGGAGAGGGATGCAAAGTTCCATCAGCAGTAACACTTCCAGAGATAGTTTACGTTGATGGCATTTTGTTTATCCATGGTGCCTGCAAAGATATTGCAAACACAATGATTTGTACAAGATGGCATCAAAGGATAGGAACACCCCTTTATTGGTGTTTGAAATGGTGGTAATATTGCATACAAGTTTGACTACATCTACCAGAGCATTGTTAACAACACTAATTATATCTTGTTGAATGCTGGATTCTTGGGTCTACGTGTGGATGAAACAAGTTGACCTTATCAAGGCTATGGTGGGCCACAAGTGAACTACTTCAAAGGAAAGTTGATTAAAAGGGGGAGTAGACTGTTGTGATGTCAGATGTTGCCAAGATCAGACCAAGGGGCTGCAATCACGGATACTATGGTTGGAAGACTGAAGATTCAAGGCATACCTGTACTGGCCCAACTTAATTCACCATCTACTAGTAGAAAGCTTTCTCCAGGCAACCATGGGAGATGGAAAGGCATGGAGAACTGCTCCTTGTGTACTAACAGCAGACAAATTCTTCCTTTTTGATTCCATTTTGGACTGAATGGGTGAGAAAGGCTTGGGTATGATAGTACTGATGCAAGAAAAATGTTGCAAAGGAATGCTATAGAAGGGAAGTTCTTACACAAGAAGGATGCTGCAGGAACTGATTCAGGCTCAAGAGCCATTATGTGCTTGCTTTATCCACACCAATTGTGGTCCTTTGGCAGTGATCCCACTCTGAGCAACTAGTAGAGGCATCTTTCTCAAAACAAGTGATGGTCCTGGTTTGTCTAGTAGTGTCACTTCTGGATCACTACTAGGTAATAAAAAACATGTTGCTTCATCTAAAGACATGCAGGAATATTTCATCTTGAGCACAATAAGCAAGAGACTGGTGGTAGGGTATGTCTGAAGGTGAAACCACACTAAAATCTCAGGGAAGAATCAAGGAGCAGTACTCCATGACAAGTGGATGTCCCACATTGAAAGTATTGAGAATAGTAGAAGAGGCTCCAGGTGACACCAGTAGTAGCTAGTAGATTACCATGAGTTCTGGTCTGTATGTGTTACCACCTTTGATTCAAAAATTATCTTAACTGGGAGGAGCCATTGTAAATAGTAAATATATGCCTTTGTGATTGCATTTGGCAACATGGTGACAGCAAAAGAAAACATGTACAGTATTAGCAAAAAATGAATTATTGCATATGCTGACAAAGTTTCATTACAGAAAAATGCAATGGTAATGAAGGGAACCTCATCCTCCTAACAGAGAAACCAGCTCCAACTGCTGCAGCAATCTAATAAAGACACTGAGATAAAGAACAAGTAGAGCAAAACGAGTGCTCCTGTCCAAATGAGCATGTCATGTTCAAATCTAAGGATAAATAGTTGCAAAGGGGATATAGCTGATAAGTTGTTGTTATTGATCCGTGTTGCGTTCTTGGATGGGCACTGAACAAGACGAGTGGGAAAACAAGGTTTCAATGACAAATAAATGGGATAATTTCAAAAGGAACTGTGTCATTCATATGATACGGACTACTGGATGAATTAGTGGAAATATTCTAGATAATCATAAATCACAGAAGAAAAATCACCCAACCTCTCGCTAGTCAAGGGATTGGAGCAACGTAGGGACTAGCGAAGGATTCTCATATTTTACTCCTTATCACAATCTTCTTAATATCATATTTGACTTGCTGCTTTTAGTAGCCGATCAATTTTTTGCCATTGCCGCTTGAGAAGTCAAGTCCGGGAAGCTTAATTGATGGTGGCTGTTTTCCCGTTCGATGCATGAGAGAAACGGCAAGAAAGAAAGATTCTAGTGAGTTTCGTACCAGTTGCGTCCTGTCAACGGAACCCGACTACACCCAAACAGTGTATGGCGTGCTAGTATTGGGTCTTTGCTCTGCTTCAAAGGATAGCCTACTTACTTTATCTTCTCCCTTCGGAACTGTCCCTTGGCCAAAGCTTCCACCCAAGATGCCAACTTCTCCGTTCTCTGCGCTCACGCTTCCACTCAATCCATCGGTCCGATCAGTCTGAGCACAATAGCTAGTACACGTATCTGTACAATATGTTTTGTCCTGTTGCGTACACGCCGCGTGCGACCAAGGAAGAGAATTGCTTTTTAGAAAGAACAAGAATCGTAACTAACTCCGATGCCACACAAAGAAGCACACGAAAACTACGGTGCAGCGTTGAATGTTCCGTTGGAACCATGCGTCATACTTACTTGGGGAGCGATGATCAAGCAATTCTTGAGACAATCCTTGAAGCAGTCGGGCTCTGCCGACGCAGGGGCAGGCGACCCCAGCACGGCTGCTCCAGCAATGGTGGCGGCTCCCATGATAGAGGCAAACGAATCACGACGGGACTGCCATGTTTGAGAATCATTCTCGCGATTGATGGCCGGCGAAGACGGACCGGATTTCGTGATAGTTTCACGAGCGTCGCAAGGCGTCTTCGATCCTATCTCCAAAAACGAAAACCCATCCGAAGACGAAAGCAGCATGGATGCGGCGAGAACCATGCGGGGAAGGAAACTCTTCATCGTCAAGGAAATAATTTGGAAGTGAAGTGTTGGTGGTCTTCGAAAGGTTGTCTACAAGCTGATTTGAGAGCTCGATTGATCACTTAAAGGTAATTCAGTAAAGCTATTTGCGCAGGGGGTTTCAAAATCACTTGTCAACATCGAATACGGCGATGTGTCTTCATGATCTTCTAGTGAACTTCAAACGGTTTTTGAAGTTCATGCCGATTTTTTGAAGGTGAGATAACGTCAGCCATATGTTGACTATGTACATATCATATGAAATATGGTACGGTATGATACGGAAACAATTCTAAAGTTCAGTACGTACGGGTACTGGTACGTACGTACTTGCATAAGCTACAAATAAATTTCTTGTCATTTTTGGCGCGAAACAATAGCTTGACGAGTGAGTTATCCAAATACAACCAATTCCTCATGTACCCGGGTACAGGTTAAAACTGTTACGTACTCGAACAGAATGTTTAGGGTCCCTTCCCTTGGCGTGCGACGTCTCGAGACGAGACCTCCCACTGGCACGGGTTCCCGGATTGCTCACCCTAGTACTGGTACGAAATGGACATCAGACCAGTACAGTACAGTAACCGCTTCTTCCAGTCCAAATCCAAAATACTCTCTCGTACGGTACGGTAAAGTGCGAGTACCGTACGCAACATGCTCACAATCCGTCGTAATTACATGCCAAACCTTGGCCTCCACGGAAAGGAAGTAAAACTGAAGCAGAAAACAACACTTGAAAACAAGATCAGAAGCGATGGAATTCTTAGAGGATGTACCGGTAAGCCCCACAAAAGAAGAGGTCGAAAATGTTCCGTCGAACAGGCAGTATTCCACATCTTATTACCAAAAACAAGGCAAGAAACAAGACAGCGGGAAAAACAACAATGACAACAACAGCGACGACATCGACAACAGCATTGGCAAGCATAAAAACAACAGTCGCCGACGCCCCCCACAAAACAATAAGCCTGCAGCCAGGAACAACAACAGCAGCAGCAGCAGCAGAAAGGTGAAGGATCAAACCAAGACGCCGTCAGCCGTCAGAAAGCCTGACGAAAATCTTTGTACCGATGTTGCCCCGGATCCTCGCGGCGACGATCCGGAGCACCGCATGACCAAGAAAAGCGCCGGCCGCAACACGGAATCCTTTGACCCGGGCAGCACACTCGTGCGCCCCGCTCTGAGGGTGAAAGTCGGATCTCCTCTGTCGAAATGTTACAATAGGTTCCCACTCAGACACGACGATGTGGTCATCGTCCCGGAAATGTTTGGGCCTGAGGAGGACTGGAAACTCTATTACCAACTCGTCGAAGAAATGACGGAACTCCAGCAACAAAATGTGAAGGGAACCGAGTGGATTTCTTGGCACGAAGGAGCCCATCTTGTGGCCAAAAATCCTAGCGGATCGAAAACCTTTCAATTAATCATTGACTATCTGTGTGACTATTTTCGAATCGAAAAAAAGAGCATCGGTACTCGGTTCAACTGGTACAAGGATAGCTCTGATTGGAAGCCCTTTCATCACGACTCAGCGTAAGTCACCGGAACTCATTTCTTCGAGAAGGGATGCTCACTGACGACCAACAACGCCTTCTTAGTTTCCCACTCACACGATTCATCTTCGTTTGTTCTTTTGTTGACTCCTAATGGAAACTCGATTTTCATTGTAGAGCTTTCAACCCCTCTCGGGCAAAGACCCAAAACATTACGGTTGGAGTCAGTTTCGGTGACTGCCGAGAACTCGCCTTTTTGCGTGCCGACGACCAATCCGATTGCCGCTTGTACTTTCCCCAACCCAACAATGGTGTTTTCTCGTTTGGTCGGGACGTGAACATTCACTGGAAGCACGGAATCAATGCCTTGTCAGTCGAAGAGCAGGAGGCCCATGGAATTAACAAGGGAAGAATTAGCATCATCCTCTGGGGTTTGGCAACTTCCGTCATGGAGGAAGACAACTCGCCACCACTTCTCGGAGCCGATGGAAAGGGACCACATGCCGCCAAAAATAATCACAAATACCATGGCAACAACAGAAATCGAGGAGGTCGAAACAAACCCCAGCAGAAGAAAACCAATGGCAAGACAAACTAAAACAACGACTCAACGTATGAATTCATCGAACTTGCCGATCTTCGTATTCAAAATTTGATTATCTAGTGAAAAAGTTTGACGAAGAAGATGGCGATGATGTCATTGATTGGATCATCTTTCGCAGATGCGACACCCGCTGCCAGTGAATGGAGATAATTGGGATGCACAGCTACGGAATGATGTTAGAATAAATATTTATTATATCGAATTATAGAACACATGGAGTTTACAAGCATTATTTCATTGCATATCTTATGTTTGCGGCAGGTACCAGACAACATCGCTAAAGTTCCCACACGTATCACGGTCACCCACCACTATTTTGGTTTGACGGACAAATGGTTCGTGATTACAACGAAAGTCGACATTAACCCTCCAACCGATTGGCTCTCAAATGACCGGATCGTTACTGGTGACGACACTGCTTACGGTATTATGATTCAGTTCTAGTTCGTTTTCGTTGACGTGCTGAATCCATTGACGAATCTGGTGACTCCGTCTCTGACTCCAAGCCTAGATAATCACTCATTTCTTTAAATGACTTTCCATTCATGTCCGAGAACATCTTGTAGGTTGTCAGGTTCAAAAGTGGTTTGATATCCAAATAATCGGCGGCGGTTACGAGCTGAAACAACATGCGTTTCCCTAGTTCACCTTCTCCCAAATTTTCTTTGCTGACAAAGTTACTGTACCATGGTGTTTCTTTTAAGAACTGTGGTGCGTTGTGTCGTGTTATGTGGGGTGGCATTGCATTGAAACATGTTGAATGACAATACGGTACATTGTATCAAAGGGATTGACGTGGGCATAATCACAATTTGTTGTTATTGTAGTTCGTGGAGAATCGCACAAGGTCGATCATCAAAGATATAGTTGAGTAAAGCGAAAGACGCGGTTTGAAGATGACAGCACTGCAATGGATTATCAATAGCGAAAGATAAACTAAATCCAATCCACTTTATCCAAACTACTTACCCCTCGGAGGGACTCGTTGGGGAAGGGAAACGGGATATCCTTAAACTTTTCTTTTTCATCGTGATACTTCATAAATTCCACAACCTTTTTGAGGCAGCCGCCACTGATCTTTGGGAATTCCAAGGGCTTCGCATCGATAGCGCCGTCATCGTCATCATCGTCATTCTGCTCGTAGGAATTCACGATCATGTTGGAAATCTGTGCTGCTTTCAATGAAATTTCGAAGACCTCATTGTTGTCAGCAGCCTTGAGCTTGATCATGGTCCTCATGTCTTCGTCAGTATCCATCATCATTGTTGCTGTTCTCGAGGTTATTTCTGTTCCTATCGTTCAGTTTTGTGTCTTATTCAACAACTTTTGAGTTGTTGTTGTGTTTGACCTTCACAGGGACGGTTTTGTGCTCTTGCCCTCAATCTTAATCGTGGACAATAAGAAAAAAAAAAACGGAGTGTTTACCAGTACCGTACGTACGGTATGGTACTGTTAGGGCAGAAACTGTAGATCGTGACAACACCGGCCCCCAAAAATAAAATTGATCCCCCCGAATCTGCGCGCAAATCCTCCTTTTGAATTTGAATTTCTTCCCCAAGATTGGTTGTCATGTGAAAAATAATACTTTGAGATCAGGATTATGAGGTCATCTATTACTTCACTTTTCCTACATACAAAATCTGAATTCTATTGTGGTCAGGTGACACACTGCTGTTCAACCCATCTATCCCTCACTGCTGCAGCAATCTAACAAAACGAAACACCACACATTCATTATCTCACCAGGGTAGTACCTTAATACAAGAACTTTGCTATGGTGTAATTCTCTATAATATTATAGAACAATTTTTTAAGGTCATGTCATAATGACATGGCCTTTCCCCCCTCGTCTGATTAGAATGTTCACTGAAATATTCTGCATTTGGCATGGGAGCTTCCTGCTGTTTCAACTCAATGTTGTCATGGCTTCAACAAGTTCCTTCGTCAGAGAGCCCCATAGTTCCCAATTGCAAAGTGTGCTCTTATTTGCACCTCTTGTATAAACACATGTTGCACAGAGCAATATTGCTCTACTAGCAATAACAAAAATATGAGACAAATAGTGACTGCAACCTGGTTCTGTGGGTGGTACCTTCAAGCTTTTGAAGTGTCCAGTGCAGTGTGCAGTTTGTTCACTGTGTGTTGTGCTGTATGGTTCATGCATTGTATGGTGCAGTATGAAATTCATGCACTGTGAGGTGAGGTGTGCAGTTTGTGTACTATGCCGTTGATGCACTGTGTAGTGGGGTGGTGTACAGCAGTTTAAGTGAGTGAAATTATCAAGTTTCTGCTACTAGTACTGCTGCAGCTTCTGCCTTCTGCTGCTTCATGTGGTGTCTCCTGCATAATTTCCTTTCAAAAGGAGTTATGGCACAAGTTTTTTACTCTTGGAACAATTTGTCATTGATACAAAAAAATGTTTAGTTTTTGAATTCCTCCTCCATGTATGCAATTGCAAGCTTGTAGGAGGAGAACATCCTCCAAGTGTCACATTTTGGATAACCCCTTCTCCAAGTGCTAGAGTGTTTATGTTCCAGGGCATTGACACCACCACAAATTGGAATATCTTTGTACTTCCCAGTGACAAACCAAACATTACATAATTGAGAAGCAGATTGTACTACTGGAAGTTTGTAACCAAATCCTGATAATGGCAAGTTTTCTGTGGTGCAGCAGGAGTGTGGGTTGGCATCCCAGTGACAAACCAAACATTCCATAATTGAGAAGCAGATTGTACTACTGGAAGTTTGTAACCAAATCCTGATAATGGCAAGTTTTCTGTGATGTAGCAGTGTGGGTTGGCAGTGCCTATTGCATGAGGACTTGGAACAATTTTTCTTTGTTTTACAATGGGGTCAACTGAGACATTTTCTGCCATCCCATCTCCTAGAATGGTAGTGGCATCTCCAAAACCAGACCTCAGTTAACAAAATTTATTATCCTGTACTACAATTGCATGATTTGATCCTGCTGCAAGTTGGGACACTAGTGCAGAGTTCCCTTCATGGACTGCTTTGCATCTACTACCAGACAGGCTTGTTTGTAGTTTAGAATTCAAGCCAACATTGAAATGTTGAAAGGAATTGTCCCATGGACACTTCGATCTATCAAAATGAACCCTCATTTCTTCCATGTACTTGCTGAATTTGTTGTTACAAAAACCCAAGCTGGTATATTGGACAAACAATACCGTCCTCAGGGTACTTAACAGCACCACGAGCTGCTGCATCTTGGATTACAACTTATGTAAGAAGGTTGCTCACTATTTCCCCATAAGACATTTCAATACCATTGGTGAAGAGTGAAATATCAATGACATCAATTTGTTGAACTGCTTCAGTTGGTTCTGAATTATTGTCTATATTTCTTTGTAGTTTTTCTGATCCATCCAATGCTGATGTCCTTTTCCATTATTCATAATTTAAGAAAATTTCAACCCAAATACCATCTTCCTTTATGTGTTGATTCCATCATCCTGTTGTTATAGCCACATTTATTGGGGAGCAGCTTTAGTGTTATTTATCAGGTTCCAGCTAACCCCATTTTATGGGTGTAGTTTCTCCAGAAGGGTACTTTTGAGCATGTCATCTTGAGAATTCTCAGCAGTCAAAGTTGATATTTGTTTCCACTCATCTGTATCAAAAGTAGCCAAATTTGTTCCTTTCTTTTTCTGTCCTCTCTTCTTCTGCTCCTGGGAAGCAACAACATAAAGCAAAAATTGTTTTACCTTGTCTTGGTCAACAGTGTAGTATCTTTTTCTTATAGTAAGCATTCCATTATAATCAGTTTTGCTTTCTTTGTTTCATAAGATTTAGGTGTGTTCTTCATTCTCCCATGCTTGTCAAGACTTGCCTTCTTTATCATGTATTCTATTCCATGGTTAACTTGTCTATTATCAATTATTTGGATACTAGTTGAATGCCCAGCAGAGACCACCACCAGCATTCTTGCAACAATTGAAGAAGAATCATCTTCTTCTTTCCCCCCCCTGAGCTGGTGACAGCAGGTCATTCCCCTTTTGCTGCTATTTGTTTGTTGATTACTACTAGTACTACTAGCAAGAAGAGTACTACTAGTAGTAGTATCACAAACATGCAACTGGTGCTAGTAGTAGTCTAGTACTAGTAGTACTAGTAGTAGTACTAGTAGTAGTATTCTTCTTGCTACTACTAGGAGTAGTACTAGTAGTAGTAGTAAGAATCAAACAAATAGCAACAGGGGAATGACCTGGTGGAAGAAGCAGTACTAGTAGTACCAGCAGGTAGGCTACTAGTGCTAGTAGTAGTACTAGTAGTATTACTGCTAGTAAGAAGAAGGGAGGAGAGCTGTTGCTGGCACCACCAGCAGTTTCTGAAAGAACAACTGCTGGCTGCTGCACTTCAAACATGATGCATCTGGTGGTGGCTGCTACAACTACTCCTGCTGCTAGTATTGCTTTTGTTGCTGATCCTCTAATCTTCTGGAGAAGAGCAATGGTACCAGGCAGGCTAAGGGAGAGCTGTTGGCAGTTTGAACAACTGCACTTGCAAAGCTTCTTGTTTCCTGCACGGCTCTACTAGTAGTACTAGTAGTAATGACCTCCACTTGATTTCGTACGGTACTCTTATCAAAACACGCATGACGAAGGTCGAGAAATTTTTCTTCGCTCGTTTTTCGATTCTCACCGTGTCTTGGGGCATCGTATTAATGGCAACATACGACCACCAAACACTTTAAGCTCCGCAAAAGTTCAATTTCAGAGCCGACAATCTCCAACCGCGTTTTTGGATAGACATCTAGCGGCACCGCGGATCGATCGATTGAAAACGGCAGGTCGAAAACTAGATTCCGAACACATCGCAAAGCATCAAAGAATAATGACCGTTGGCACCCAGGGCTCGGACAATGGCCATGGTATGTTTTACAATAACAACGAACATCTTCGTCGTTGGCAATCTACTTCTCTCCACCAAAAACTGAAAACTCTCGCTGGCGTTATGGGAAACGTGTTAGAGTGGTATGACTTTGCTGTCTTTGGTTTCTTTTCGGACATCATTGGGGAAGTTTTTTTCCCCAAGGGCCAGTCCGAAGACCGTAGCGTAATGGAGTCATTCGCGGTATTTGGTGGAGCCTTTCTAATGCGCCCTGTTGGTGGATTAATGATTGGTTACATTGGGGACACTTCGGGACGCAAGAATGCTCTAGAAATCAGTATTTTTCTGATGGCTTCGGCAACTACTTTGATGGGATGCCTTCCAACATACTCGCAGATAGGAAATGGAGCTATATTGTTGCTATTGATGGTGCGGATGCTGCAAGGACTCTCTGTTGGAGGTCAGTTGATGAGCTCTTTAGTGTTCACGCTTGAGGGGCGTCCGACAGATCGATGGGGATTATATGGCAGTTTTGTCATGGGAGCAGCAAATATTGGTACTTTTTTGGGGGGCCTCGTAGCCTATGGCCTGAGACTGTCACTGACAGAAAAACAGCTTTTTCAATGGGGATGGAGGATACCCTTTATATCAGGGATAATGATTTCATTTTGTGGCTTGTACCTAAAATATGTTTGCACAGAGGACGAAAGTATACCTGGCCATGCTGTTGTTGTCTCGAGTAGCGACTGCCAGCATGATGATTCACCGGAAATACTGACAACAGATGTTGAAGAGGAAATCATTGATATTGTGATAGAGGACGAAAATCTAGACGAGAACTCCACTGAAGCATCTTCCGATGCGAGACAGCAGCAAACGGGATTGGATACATCCATAGAGATCAAACGTCCATCAAATCCGCTCAGATTAGCTTTCTCCCAAGAGAATCGACGATCGCTTCTGGCCAGTGCGATGGTACCATTGATGTGGAGCGGAGGATTCTACGTATCATTCGTTTGGATGGCGATTTTTATGCAAGATTTGATCGACCCTCCGGTGCCATCGGCGTTTTTAGTTAACTCTTTTGGTATCTTGATGTTAGGCATATGGTTCCCATTAGCGGGACTTCTATCCGATTTTGTTGGACGGCGATCAGTCATGACCGCTGGAGGTTTAACGTTCGCTTGCTTGGGACCGATTTTTGTGCTGTTAATTGGTAATATGGGAAGCAAAAGTTTATGGATAGCCTTTTTCTCCCAGATGGGACTCGGTATAAGCTTAGCAATGTGGGGTTCACCGATGTGTGCGTGGCTCGTTGAATCATTCGAGCCTCAAGCTCGCCTGACGTCTGTGTCTATTGGATACAATATAGCACAAGCTTTTGCAGGAGGCATGTCACCTCTTGTTGCTACCCTTTTGATGGACGAGATTGGGCTTGGTGCACCAGGAATATTGCTCACAACCCTAGGTATATTGTCACTTACTGGACTATGGGTTGTTGCCCCAAGCAATGGTTACAATCGGCAACCACAAGGAGATGATTGCAATGCAATTGGCACGTTCAACATGGAATTAAGTGAAATTACATAGCTAATAGATAGTCAGAACTCAGAACACATGTTTCCCTATCTTTACAACTAGCACGCATTTTAACATTATCATGATAAAATTTTGTATCGTACATTCTTGAACGGTGTTCAATAATCGAAAAATTCGAAGCGACAAGGTAGCAATTTTGTGTAGCACCAACCAAAATTACTCATGCTGACTCGTTTCCACTTTTGACCAAATGTATCTCGTTCGGGAGCCTTGGGAGCTCCAAGATCTTTGTCCAGGACTAACTGTTTCGCTCGTTAGTTTATCTTCTTGAGTATCACCATACCAAGTCACACGTAAATGACAAGATTTCCCTTTAACTGTTCATCTCCAGAACCAGATGAAGTGGATGTTACATCATCGAGGTTTGAGACAGACAGTGATCCCAATACTCTTTTCGTCCATTGGTGTGGAAAGCATTCCTTCGTGTCACGAATACACGACGTTGATTATTGCGCAAAAGATTCCTTTGTGTCACGACTTCACAAAGTTCATCATTCGTAAGCAAGCCCACGCGGAGTGCTCAAGAGAGACACGTTTTCTCCCTGAACATAAATTTCTTCATAGTTACGATTTTCTTTCCTCCCGCACAGAGCGTCTTCGAAGACTCCAAAACAGTGGCAGCTAGGTAGCCAGGGGGCGTACCATTTCGGTGACTTCTCATCAGGAAAAGTTTCAGCCATCGTCCCAGTTACAACCGATGTATCTTCTACTATCACTGAAGTTGGCAGATCAACTGGGTTCCCGTGGCTATCTACTTCTTTCCATAGCACGGCCGGCATTTCAGTTCCATAATACGACTTGAATAGTCTTTGGGTTCTTTCCAGTTGATCATAATATTCATTCGTATGATATTTTCGAAATAGTGCGTGGTGAATGAATCGGTGAGGTCTAGCATGGAAATCTTGAATCGCATACACTACATCTCTATACAATTCCGTTTCGAGGATCAAGACATGCCACACATGTGCAACTGCCTCTGTCGGGGAAAGGAGACCGCTTGGTTTGTATTCTCCCATCATTACTTTCAGCTCAAGGAATCGAATGAGGTTTTTTATGATATGGCTTCTTTGACTGGTGCTGAAATCAACCAGAAACTCGCTGACGATTTCCTCGATCTCATTCCACAGGCTGAATGGCTGCGCCAAGACACTCTTGAATTTGATCCGTGGTGCTAGAGCATCGCCCGGTGTTTCACGACGATAACTCTTCTGAAAATAAGGTTTCTTTTGTTTTTTGAGTTTCTTGCTTGATTTCTTGTGTTCAGTCTCCCGGCGACGTTGTTTCGATGTTGTTTCCTCGCGACAACTAGTTTCGATCTCCTGCCGATGATTGGTCATCGTTGTTTGGATTGATACCCTCATGAATAATGAAAATACAAGATAGACAAGCTCTTCCTTTCAGATGTAGCTATGGCTCTATTGCGTGCGATTGGGATACGGAATATGGTTTGATCATTGTGAATTATCTGCCGCATTAACCACATTTAACCGCAACGGTAGTCACATCCTAGAGTACGGTACGGTAACCGGGTAGACAGACTGTGGTCGATACTCGTGAAGCAAATGAAATATTCCACGATGCGTGTCAAAGTGTCTTCACTAAATAGACGGTGCCTCATGCCAAAAAAAGGCACAAATTTGGAGTGAAAAAACAAAACAATTCCGTTTAGGTTGATCATTGGAACATTCTCTACGAATCCCGCATGGAACTGAAACATCTTGACGAATCTAGGGAGCGAATATGTGGGCCGGTGCTCATTTTTTATATTTTCAACAGAAGTTCTATTTTTTGTACCGGCCTCGCCAGGGGTCATAGCATAAAGAGGCACGCACGAATCGAAAATTCATACCAGTTACTGTATTTCGAAGTAAAATGCGTTAACCGTAGAATCCGACCACGCCCTACAGGGCAAAAGGGCATTCTACTCAAACACTAAAAATTATTAGTAGTACTAGTACTACTAGTAAAATCATGGTTAATTTTGAAGCCAAGAATTTTAGTACTGATCCTACATAGACATACTAGTTTTTGGTCACTTTTTCCACCACAAACAGCTCAATAAGCTAAAATAAGCTAAACACAGTGCAAACAGCTCTGGAAAGGCCTCTAATGAGATCCCCACTCGGTCGTTGTTGTGTTAAGAAGAGTGCTGTGTGTCATTCTTCTTGTTATTACACGATTAGTACAACTAGTAGAGGGTACTGTATTCCATGTGCTGTGGTCCAAAGCTCCTACTAAAAGTCAACCCAGGATTTTTTAATTCTCATTTTTACTGCTGCATAATACTAGTAAAACTATCCAACCATTAAGCACTTACAGCTTTACTATCAAAAATACTACTATTTTAATTTTTGAGTAGTCAGTCTAGCCCAGTTTTTGATGCTGATTCTAAATATATCATTTTGCTGTTGGATATTTTATTATTGAGACTTGACCCTAAGTTAATTTTCTACTAGCTACAGTACATGTTTTGGTACTAGTAGGTTGTTATCTTTTTACTGTGTAATGACTCATGGGATAAAAAATTCCAACATGTAGTAGCATATGTCAAAGTAGGAATTGGGAGTTGGAGCACATGTGCGTGAAGCTTCCACTTGTTCTATTCCTGGGAATAAAAAATTCAACACTACTGAGCATGTGCATTTTGTACTACGTGCTTAGTTGTTTTAGTCAAACTAGTAATAAAATTGATGACTGAATCATTGCAAATCAAAGATTAGCAAGCCACATACTATATACAATGCCAACTCCTCACTATGGTAGTAGTACTGAAATAGAAAATCTTTAGTTTTGTACTAGCAACAGTACTTTGTTCAGCATCAAGATACTAACAGCATTCAACTCTCAAGACAATGAGAAATGTATGAATGACAAGAATATGCAGCCACAGTAAAAAAATCTTGTCAAAAAGAAAGAATAACAACAACAGCACATGATGTTCTTCACACTGGTTGTTTCTTGGTGGGCTCCTATCAATGCAATCTACTAAGAAATGCAACAAAGACAGTGGTACCATGGGCTCAGTTGTGAGTCCCCAGGACTGGACCTACTATCATATAGCTTGTTTGTGGAGAGATCCCCCATAGTATCACTACTAGAATCCTCTTTTTACTGGGATTTGATTCATGTGCCTAAAATTCTTAAGCATCTGTTGGGTACCAAGTTATAGCTGTTCAAGTGACAGAGTTGACCCTTAGTTAACTCTCTACTACGTGTACTATTTTGTACTGCTGTGTGTCAATTTTGGAAGGTACACAGGAGGGCTGTATATCTAAATTAAAAAATGCATGAATGATTCGGCCGGAAACACATGGCCAAGCCTATAATAGCCTAAAAAAATTACTCTTTGCTATCACATGAAGGAAGTAGCAACATATCAAAATGATGACTGTTGGAACACAACAAGTCACAATATTATAATAGTATTCATACCAACCCAAAAAATGGTCTGTTGTTTTTGAAGGCTTGTTGTTATTCTAATTATATTACTACTGCTGGTGGCACCTTGTTATTATGGCATAACAACACATTAAAATGTTATTTGATAAGATCAACGTCAAATAAAGGACCATCCAAATTGGACATATATTGAGCTTATTTTGACTATAAAGGTGCAAATTGGACACACTTGTTTCTGGACAGAGGAAGTAGTACGCCAAGGAATGAAGGCAAATAAGGGCAAGACAGGTCTGGGATTGGTATAAATCTTACAGGGCTCTACGGAGAGAAGAATACACCTCATTTGCCTTGATAAATTTAACCTGTCTCAAAATTAAAAAACAAAAGTAATTTTTATCAAAATATTTGGTGGTGGTACTGAATTGCAAGCAGGAATCTACTACTGCAGGCAGATATGGATGTTCTTCTTGTTCTTGCTGCTGATAGTATCATCATGGAAGACTCTTGCTTATTTTAAAACTGCTATGCCAATCAATCTGAGACTTCCAGATCCCCTTCTTCTGATTGTAATGAAGTTATTCCAGTATGTGTGTTGACAGGAAGTTCTGGAAATAGCTCTGTCTGGAGGGTGAGACAAAACCTGAAGCTTGTGTTTTTTTTACTAAAAACTGCACGTTTTTAATACTCATAACCCATTCCAGATTCGTGCCACACATTTGCCTTCCTACCGTTCGTACCTCGTACTTTTACTTCGTACCTTAGTCTGTAAGAGAGTACGGTACCTAGTAGAGATATGAAACATAAGACACATTTGTCGCGTACCTGGTACCTCGTACAATACCGTACGGTACGTACGTATTTGGTACTCTGCTTTCATTTTGATTTTTCGATTTCATCATCCATTGGTTGACATCATCCAATCACTTCATGTCACGATTGAAAGGAGCCAATCATCCATCTTTGTCCCCGTTCGTCATCAAAGAGAGAGTTTTCACAGCAAGATCCGGAAAAATGGTTAGATGTCCTCCCAACTTCAAAGTACCGTACGTACCGTACTTCATGCAGTTTCATGCGCCGAATTGCCCTCCCATCCCTGCCATAAGTAACGTCAGATTGCCACATCACAGTTTGGCGCTTCACACTTTCTCATTTGAAAGCTCTGGAAGCTTGCGTCGTCGTGTCAAGCAGAAAGTGTTGTCACGAAACTGCCTCCCGACAAACGGGAACTGTAGCGGTAACGGTAGAAACATACTACCGTCTGTTTTGTATTTTATCTTGTGAATTCATTTGTGGAGGTTGTTCTCTTGACACCTCTAGTATCCAATTGAAACTCCTATCGTTAGGGGAAGTGTCACCAAATCTGTGTTGAAGAATCTCAACGGTAAAGTATTTAGAACATGCCATAGTTTTCAATCACACCCAGTACGCAACCACACGTTCCAAATCATCTGGCCGTGTGTCTTTTCACATCTAAAACTTCAGATCACGTGAAAATTTAAACTTCACTTGGTTCCTTACTTCAAAGCTCTTCTGCAGCACCTCTGGAGCATATCTTTCTCGACCGGTTGCTAAATAAATTTTCGACAGCTTGATAAAATAGAATGAGAACGATGAGAATGTTGTCTCCGAATGAACTGTCAACGGGAACTGTTCGTTCGGAATCAGACTTGTCGTCGTCGTCGTCAGGACCAACAACGATTCGAAATAAAGGTGAAATGGAAATCGATTTCTTTGGATTGTTCCTTGTCCTTTTGCCGCCAATGCTTGGTGGCTTTTTGTATGGATTTGATCTCGGAGCAACGTCGTTTGTACTCGTCATGCTCCTAAATCCACCCGATGTTGACGATTTTGGAGCCGCCGTTTGGTGGACCGATCTCTCGTCGACACGACAGGGGCTTGTCGTGTCTAGTCTCTCCTTGGGAGCATTGGTCGGAAGTCATATTGTTTTGATGTATCTATCACAACGCATCGGTAGACGAATGGAATTGCGACTCTGCGCTATTTTTTATATCGCTGGATCATTTCTGAACGTCATGTCGGGGACAGTCCTGAAAGAAGCTGCAATATTTGGATACTTGAGTCTTTGTGTCGGTCGAGTCTTGTACGGAATAGGGGTTGGTTTTGTGATGCACGGGGCACCTGCCTACCTTGCTGAGATGAGCCCTACCAAAATCAGAGGTGCTATTGTATCTGCAAAAGAGACAGTAATTGTCGGAGGAATCGTCGTTGGATACATGATCGGGAATTGCATGTCGACGGATCCACTTGGTTGGACCCATCTATATGGCATATGTGGTATCATAGCATTGCCAATGCTTGCGTTGACATATTGCATACCTAGAAGCAAGAGATGGTTACTGATGCAAGGTCTAGATCAGGAGGCTTACGAATCGATGAAGTTTATTTACAATGGTGATATTCGAGAAGAATACGAAAGCCTTGCCAAGTCTGTATTGGCAGGAGGTCTCTCTCCTTCCCAAACCAAGACACGAAAGGACCCGTCGTTGGTTGACCCGAGGTACCGAAAGGCCGTGAAAGCCAGCATGGGATTGATTATTTTTCAACAATTTTCGGGGCAACCAAGGTGTGTACGGTACGGCAGAACGAAATCAAAGCTACCATTCTGTCCATTGAGACTTGCGCATCGTGAATGATGCATTGACATAACAGAACTGCATCAATTCTGTTGTCCTCGTCTTTCATTCAGCACCTGACATCTTTCATTTTATCAATTTTTCATTCAATTATCAGCGTGCTGAGCTACGCTACTGTACTCTTTCAAGCAGCTGGCTGGACAGGAATTGCCAGTGTTGCATCATCGGTATTGATGATGATCACATCTGCAATCACCGTCTTGTTAGTGGAACGAGTGGGTAGAAAGTTCCTCTTGAGTCTGGGGTGTCTTGTTATGATGACTGCATTGTCGGCATTGAGTACTTCGTTTTGGGGATGGGACGATCACATCGACACCGAAACGGGCGACTTGAGGTCCAGCCAAAATTATGTGATTTTGTTCGCCATGTTTTTCTATATTGCTGGGTACCAGATCGGGTTTGGTCCCATCACTTGGTGTATTGTAAGCGAGACATTCCCCTTGGAGATCCGAGGAAAAGCCATTGCGCTCGGTGTGGAACTGAATTATGCCCTGAACTTTGGTGTCCAGTTTATCTTTCCCACCCTCAAAGAAAACCTCGGTTGGGGGCGTACCTTTGGTTTATTTGCCGTGATTTTAGCATTTGCCTTTTTCTACATCAGATCATATGTCCCCGAAACCACTGGTCTCACCCTTGAAGAAATCGAGGTCGAACTAGGTGGAGAACACAACGACAGCGACTATCCAAAGAACAATGCTAAGAAGCACCAGTTTATTGAATTCGAATGCCCCACTGAGAACAGCAGTCTCCTTGGACGAGCGTCGTCCTTTCTGGGCGCGCATCCGAGCCTTGAAGAAATGGAGAGTCAACTCATCCGAACATCTTCAGATGCGGCGCTTCGAAATGCAATCGTATGAATCCAATCAAGTCCGTAACTTTATTATTCCAAGACATATAAAAACATGTACAGTAAAATATATTATAAATCATTATTCTCCTCAATCTTATTTGCCTCACGATAGCTTATCTGAAGAATCAATCCACTCGATCTGTCCTAAGCGCACTGTTCACGAGATTGATTTTGTAGAGAAAATCTAAAACCAAAAAGCAGGATCAAGAAAGAAGTTTAGAGAATGGCCATCACAAGTGCGAAGGACTCTGCAGAATTACCGCTTGTTACAGGTTTAGTAGAAATAACATGCTTCTAATGTTTATGATGAGGGAAAATAATTACTGTTGTTTGTAAGGTACAGAGTTCCTGAGGCATATCTGCGCAACCAAAATCAAGTAAATCACTCAAAAGGATATCAGAGTATTTTTGGTCAATGCACTAGGTCACCTTTCAGAATCTCTGAGATCAGATTCTCCATTCATGGCAAAGGCATAGTAGTAGCACATTGACCTCATTGACGTCGAGCTGAACAGATGTTACTACTGACCCACATAAAGCGACAAGTTCACTTCTTCAAGAAATTTGTCCCTGAGACGGAACAACAACACAGAATGAACTCAGAAGTACCTGAAGTCGAAAATGTGCGAAAGTCTACCTTCCCAAAATGAACAAACGAAACATCACCAACAGCTAGAAAGTGTTATTACAAATAGTTTGGACAAAATTCAATTTTATGAGTAACTGCCGAAGTTCTAATATGTTGTTAATGTACTTCAAAGTATTGAAACTGAAGCTGCACGAGACTGTCGACAGTTGCAGCTTTCATCATTCTGGTCGATACTCAGTTTTATTCTCTTTCGCGCGTTTTCGTGTACGTCCCTGAGAACACTGGCGGCATCTTTCGCGTCGTTTGAGAAAAGATGGCTCATTTGTGGGTGATAGGCCTCGCAAAAATCCTTGCACCCGGTCAAAAATGCGTCCTCCACTGCCCAAGCAGATGATCGACGAGCAATCAGTGACTTCTCTTCGTCACTCAATGTCTTTTGTTGCATAAGAAGCAAAATTATATTGCGCGTCATCGTTTTCTGTTGAGAACGGGCAATGTCGTAGCGTTCGAAACCTCGTGTACAGGAAAGATGTTTCATGTTCTTACATTCTTGGTCCATCCCTAATACATAGTTTCTGGCTTGTCTCGTGAATTCAGCTAGCTCTCGTTTAGAGTACCAAACGTTGTTGTGATCGAAAGAAGAATAAGCGCTTGTCCGACCGTTGTCTGTGTAACATTTTTCACTTTTGCCAGTTACGTTGTTTGCATCGTTCTGGCTGCTAGACTTTCCCAAAGGCAGCGATGACGACAAGTTAACGAAACGCACTTTTCTATTTGTTTTCAAGTTGCTGACTCTTTGTCTGTCTTCGCTGAGGCTTGAGCGGGGGCGTTTCTTTCCAAGCCGCTGGGGATGAGTGTCTAGGTATTCTAGTGGACTCCTTCGGAGAAGAGGCGTGATCGTTATGTTCATTTCGGGAGCGGAAATCATAGTGCTGCGTAACTTGAATACCATTGGGTAAAATTGTCCGTCGTTGCGGGTTATGGAGGTGTGGTCAGAGTTGAATTGTCATCGATTGAGAGGGGTAGACTGCAAGGACAGCTATGCAATGATGGATCATTCTTTCGTGAGAGATGTTGAAGTGTCTCGGATGATTTTCTTTGAAACTGATGTTGAAGCGAAGTTTTATATCAGAAGTATCAGTGTACGGTACCAGTGGAGTACAAGTACCAGTTCGCTATTACAATCGCGTAAACAGGGTAAGCTCCAATGAAGTGGCCAAAAAAATGATACAAGTACTTCAATTCACATGTTGTTGGCACCAAATCGCTGTGGTGTCAAGTCTAACGACAGAGGTTCACGTTCTTCTTCTAAGGCGAACCTCCAAATAATGAAAGTGATCAAGTTGAAGTTTTTGTGCCGTTAAGTGTGGAATAAATTGAGAAAAATAGTTAGTTCATCAAATGCGCCATGTCACAATTGACGTCTGCAGAAACGTGCTTGACGCATGAAAAATACGATTTACGTATGAGTAGAGATATCTCCTGATTGCATCTCAGTTCAACATCCGACATTACTTATCGCTCCCATTTTGTATTCCTTACATCGATATACCGTAGCAATCTACCTATCCATCAATACAGTAAAAAGTTTTCAAGCTTACGAAACTTATGCGTAACCTTTGTCGTAGGTTGAAGAAATATTCCGGAATTCAATACCGGGAACAATCTGCGCCTGAGGATTTTCTCATACGCCCAGTGCCGTGGAAGTTGCTTGTCAACGACAGATGGCTGAACAGATGGATCCCTCTTGATGGAAATGCAAACCGAGAAGTCGATCATACACTGCTGATTTGAACTTATTCTACGAGCACCACCATTTTGCAACCCATATCTCCTTTTTTTGGTACAGGATTCTGGAAGGAAATTCTACATATGTCCCATATGCCAGTACTCATCTTGCACCACTCCACCATAAGCCGTACCCATATTTTCCATGTGCGAACTTGTACATGATTCTACTGAGCAACCGTATTTGGTATGTCACATCTCCTCAGCTTTGATTGTGTTTCTTCTTGTTGTACTACTACTAGTACCTCTTTTGGTTGCACAAAACTGCCATATTCAGTGTTGAGTGCAACCAGTTTTGCAACTCCCTCTTACAAATATTCACTCCCGCACTGTAAAGTATTGATAAGCCTGAGACTCAGATTTTTCTCTGTACTACTATTCAGTTCTTTGCTCACAGCAAAATGAAGTGCCAAATAAGCAAATCAACAAGCAACCAAGCAAACCAACAAGCACCATGACAAGAGCTAATTTCATTAAGCACTATGCATTTAAGAATCCTGTCTTTGTTCCTTGAAGACCACCTTCAGAAGGTAAGCTTGGTGCTCACTCCATTTGAAAATTTGGCACAAGAATTTATGCTAGACAGTGTGGTTGCTCAAGGGATGATGTGGATTATAGAGCCAGATGGAAGTTGTGTCAGCAACAGGACTGGTATACCAATACACAGCTTGCCTGGCCTAACATCAATGTTGCAGGTAAGCTATGCTTTGGAGGAATCCATCTTACAAGCCCCTGCAAGGAACAGGAGTGACCAATAAGTGACTTGCTTCTTCAATTGCACCACCAATTGCTAATGGGTTTGGTAATCAAATGGCAGCAATCTAGGAAATGTGTTGCTTTAGGCCTGCTTTGATCCAGCAATGCAAGCCAGTTGATTTCTGAGGATGTGGAGAGTGATGCTGTTGCTTCTTTTTGGGTTCAACTTAATTATAGTCACCCAATTGGTGTTTGAATGGTTCTTTTTTGTTATTCAAACCTCATTTAACAGTGATTTTACGTGCTATCCATAACAATGTCATACCAATAGTAAGATCAGTATAGGCCTTCAAAAAGAGCAATTTTTAGTGCACAAATTCAATTTAGTAAGGGTTGAAATGGTTCTACCAGTCATTTAGGTACAAGACTTGTTGCAGCAATAGAAAGCCAAGATTAAGTATTTTAGAAGGCTGTTATTCTCATTAGTAGGGAAAACTTTCATATTGGTCATTTTCATTCAAAAGAGGTGCACAGTACCATTGTCAATGCAAAATTTAGTTTCCCGCGTTAACAGAGTGTATTTTCAGGTGTAAAAAATTTTAAAAAAAATATTCACGTGCATGCATGTTTTTAGTCTCTAGTGCTGATTCTACATGTTGTACATGGTAGCCATTGCACTGTCATTGCTTCAATCATTCTTTTAGGACCACCCACCAAAATAGTGGTGCACTTGGGACATGTATTCTGGTCTGGAGGAAGTACCACGCAGCCAGTCTCGGAAATAGCAAAATTTGGCCATACCGGCTGTTAGTAGTAGATGAGCATGGCAGCCACTGTGGACCCATTGGTTAGGACACTGGCACATGCACACTTCCCCAACACTATGACCGAGCATATCCCCAAAAGGGAAAGACGTTAGTAGAGGTCATTCCAGAGCAGTTCTACTAGTGGTCTCACAAACACTGTTTCTATTGATTGTTGAAAGCTAAATGCATAGAACTGTGTAGAATGCAATAGGAAAAAAATATTGCTATTGTTGTTGAATGATACTGTGGGATCGTTGTCAACCAAGCCTCTGTTGACAATTAAATTGCAACCAAATCATGTCCATAGGCAATGCCAATATGTAGACCCACTAATTAGATACTGCTCATTACAGGCAACCAATTGCCAGGGGAAGCTTCCTTTCTGCTGGTGTTCTTGCTGTGTTTGCTGGATTCAAAAATTTCTTACATTTCTGCCCTATTTAGTAGATCAGTAGTTAAAATAAGAGTTCTTCCACCAATAGAATGATATTTGGCAACCTTACTAAGAAGAGTGAGCTCTTCATAACAGTACCCTCACTTTGTCTTAGTAGAATGCTTTGGTTATGGAGATATTGTCATTCCCATCATGGTCATGTTGAGGTGAATTTGTTTGATGAGCGCAGGTTGTTGTCTCTATTTTTTTGTGCAGAGCTTGGTAGGGTCCCTGCACCTTATGGACAGAACTGAACTTAAACTTGTAGGTGCATTTTGCAACTAAAATATCATTCTCATCGCTGCCTCAATGGAACAAAAATTCCCACTAGATAGGCCTATGACCCAAAATACCTACCCTCATACTGTTACTCAAAACCCTCTTTTTGCAACCATAATGACTTTTTGGTGAACCTATAGATATGCTAAAACATACATCATGGTATATGACAAGTCATATCTATTAGTAGTAGCTTCTGAGTGGAGGTTCATTCTCAACCGTTGAAATGATACTACATACAGAGTGCAACACATGCAACTTCTGTGTTTTACAATTGCTTTCTTACTATGTAACTGTCTTAGTCACAGGAGTAGCTGCATTTCCTTTTGACATGTTCTTGCCACCAACCCTAGAAAGAGCACCAGTGCATCAAGGACAACCAGCAGCTGAGAATGCAGAAGACAAGGAGGACAAGAACAAGGAGGATGAGGATGGGGAGTACAAGGACAAGGAGGCATGGAGGAGACAATACACTACTAGTAGGGGACAAGATAATCTTCCCACCCAAACTTGTTTAGAGTTGCTGTTGAAGCACTGGAAAAAGCTGATTGAGAGCAACAAGAAAACAATACTGAGTCCTCCTAATCCACCATCAGGTCGTAACACATTCCTGATCAGTGGTATGATTACTGGAAAATATTTCTCTATTGCATGGATTTTGTACATGGAAGAGAAGATGGGAGAAGCAAAATACCCACACCAAGGATACTGATGCTGAGATAGAGAACCTCCTGATAATGTATATTGGTCATTGATTACTTTGCAGGCTTACAAGAAGGAAGATCTGACTCCAATCAATCCTATTCATGCTAGATCAACTACCATAGAGTATACAAAGAAATCTATTTCACATTTTGTTCCCAACAAGAGTATCAAGTGGACTATGATTCAAGGGATTGGCCATGAAAATCCAACCCAATCTCCCAAAGTGAATAATCTAATTGCCGCAATCAAGCTGAAGGAAACAAGAGGACTTGACAAGCAAATAAAAATGGATAGAGCCAATTGCTTCCAAGCACTTAAATTTATGGAACAACATTGTAGTATGATAAATAGGAGAAGAAGTTTCAAGCAATGATGATGGTACAAATGCACTTCATGGGTCAAACTGATGGCATGGCTTATATCAAAGGATTCTTTCTTTCTTGAAGGCTTGCTCTAGGTTCCATGAGTTTTTGATCATGAAGATGAAGTGGTCAAAGAATGTGAGAGAAGACAGATGTTGTCCTGATTAGATATTGATGGGATCTATGAATAAAAAATCATGCACAGTACTTGGTTTAGCATTACTATGCTTGGAGAAATAGTGCTATGATGGACACAGAGCAATCAACCAGTGGCTTTTTACTGAAGGAACAACATATTCAATGTCACCAATGAAATATGTGAAAAATATGTGAAAAGAGAGATTGACCAAGGCAAGAATCAATACTCTTAATTCTTGACCAGGCATATTTGGAAGAATGTTGCTTTAACAAAGGAAAACCAGGGAGGTTGGTGACTTACTCAATTAGAAAGCATGCTGTTTCTATTTGTAGGCACGCTGGCATTCACAGGGATGATGTTAATTATAGAGCCAGATGGAAAGGAAACCAAATGTAGCAAAATCAGTACACTGATATGCCACTGCTATGGTCAGATGTTTCTTTTGGAAGCTGTCCATGTTATGATGTAGTCTGCCTTTGTAAGCCAGCAGTGAAGATGTGTGGAGTATATAGTAATGGTGAGTGACTTATTGAATTTTTTTCTCCTAATGTAGCAAGTGTATTCAGCAATGAAGTTGCTGTATTGCTCTGGGCAGCATTTGAATGACCATCTCTGGTAGGTTTAATTCCTGACGATACAAGGAGACATGTAATAGCATATTTTGAACAGCTGAATACCAGCAGAGTCAGAGCTAATGGTGGTGCTTATGTTGCAATCGATGATGGTGTAAATCCTACTATTTGCAAAGCTGAAATTAGTGAAAGTGAATCAGCTGGTGAAATACATTTTGATGAGCTCTACAAACAAGAGATAGATGAAGTTGCTGCTACTGGTGCTGTTTCCAGAGATAGTCCTTTTGGATGAAACAATGCAATGGGAATGAGAAGATCTTATCAGCAGTGGATGAATGTAATGTATGCAAAGATGTGTGATCTCCAAGAAGACAGGATGTTGAACATTGAAAATCTGCTGCTAAACAAATTTTCATTACAGAAGGAAAGAAACAAAGGGCTCCAGACTTCATGCAATAGAGCTGCAGTGGCACCAGTTGCCAGGATAAGGGCAGTGAGGCCTTGACAGGCATAGACCCATACACCCGACTGAGTGATCCATTCAACTGGTGTGTTGAACTTCAGCCGGGTGTCCCAGGTACCTCTCAAGTACCTGCTAGTAGCTCTTGCTAAGGCAAAAGCCAATTGCGAGCAAACCATGTGAAAGATTTGAGAGATGTGCTGGCCCCATGTTGCAGAGAGCATTTTAGCCAAGCACTTCCTTGAACTCTTGGCTTTATTGTACACAAATATGTATTTCTGCATTTTTTGTTGCATTTTGTCCTAATATCCCCATGGTACCCATACTCCTACTACTACTAGGGTACCATGTGTCCTCATTTCAAAGATGTTGTAATACTTATTTATCCTGTACTAGTTCTTGCAGTAAAATTAGTACTAATACTACTACGAGTAGAACTACTGAACAGCTAATCCCCACCCAGTAGTAGTATCAGCCAGCACCAGCTCAAGGGAGTCATCAATGAAGACAACCCTCTTCCCCATCCTTGTCCTGTGTACCATCAAGCAACAGGCAGCATGGTGATCTCAGGGGAGGTGTCATTCTCCTTGTTCTTGTTCTTGTTCTTGTTCTTGCTTCTTGCTTCTTGTGTTGCAAGGTGGGGCAGCTTCTGGTGGTGGTGGTGGTCATGATGGTGATGGAGTTGGGGGTACTACTAGTGGTAGTAGTGTGATAAAAATAATTCTTACAGCCCAGCTAGTAGTAGTAGTAGTAGTAGTACTATCAGCAGCACMACTGTGGAAACCTTTTTATCAACTGCATCTACTTCCATGCTCACATATTACCTTCGAGTCTACGAGAAAATGATTCTGGCAAGTGTCACCAAAGCAACACTTGCCTCTGTCTCCAACACTTGCCCTATTACTCAGTACTTTCAACATTTGCCTCATAGTAAACAACCACCAGAGAGCGTCACACAAGATGGGCTGATCTTTGACGCGTACTCCAAGAAGAAACAACACAAACCCTCTGCATTACCAAAGCTCTCTTTGGTCTCTACCGCAACCACCTGTACCATACAAACTACTATGAACAATTATTTCCATTAATTCCTCAGCCAAAACAAAAACCTGGTTGCACTTCCATCAAAACTCCTTGGAGGGAAGTGCCGCCCCTCAGAGCAGCTAGAAGCATTCTTTCTAACAAAAGCTATGGTTCTGGCCATAGTGCCTCTTCTAGTTCACGAGGTAAAATATAATATTAAGATTTTTTTAATCAGCAGCACCACTGCAGTTTTTGACATTTGTGTCACCACCACCACTACTAGTAGTACTACTAGTAATGCGGATTCTTCATCATACTAGTAGCAGTACAGGAAGAAGAAAGATCCTGTTGTAGCACCAGCAGTGCTTGTTGCCATTCCCAGCAGGGGGGGGGGCAGTACTACTACTAGTAGCAAGACAAGAAACAGTGCAAGCAATGTTGCTTATCACCAGCCTCAATGTCACCAATACACTCCACTTCTTCTTGTCTATTCAATTTATGCTGGGCTGGTTGAGGGGAACAATAGAAATGCAGCTTTGTTTCAGCTGGTTCTACTAGGAGTAGGCTGGCCTCAAATTGGAGCAAACTCCAATGGTGGATTGTTAGGAGATCAAAGCTAATTTTCTTTAGTCTGCACAGAAAAGGTAGTTGCCTGCAAAAAGGCACTAGTCATGCCAAATTGAACAAATTTTTCCACCCCTTTGGTTGGATTTCACAATTGGGTGTCCAGGTGCAGGAGTACTAGTAGTACTACTATTTGTACTACTATTACTTGTAATGATACTAGTAGTCTAGTACTAGCTACTGTACCTGTGATTGCTCCACAATATTTGATTGGCTTTTTCTGTGATCTCTCTCACATTCACACTGCTTCATCAGTAGTACAAATCTGTGAGACTGAGTTATCAATTTCAATCCATATCTTGATTCAAACTGGCTTTTCCCATTCATCTCCTTCTAGTAGTACTACTAGTAGTAGTAGTACTAGTAGTAGTACTAGTAGTACTAGTACTACCAGCAGTTAGTACTCAGTCTGACACTTCTTGCTTGACTCTGATTGTTGGTTTCCTGCATCATTTCCAACTAGAAGTACTACTATCAAATGAATATTCTTGCATCAATATCATTCAATTTTATTGATTTCTGGAACTAAAATTGAACCAGTGGGCTCCCAAAAATTGCAAACATATTTGTACCTTCTTGTTACTACTTACAATATATCACAGTATCCTTCACTATTCTGTTAACATCCCCCCCTACAAAAAGAAAATACTACTAGTACTAGTGTTAACAATCTACATCAAAAGGCATGCCAGCATGCTTTGCAAATGATTCTAATTCTTCAAAATGCTAAAAAATTTGGTTAGGCTTCATTTCTTCTAATCCTTACTACATTGCTTGTCTTGCAAAGCCCAAATAGTATTACAATTTTTTGGGAAAACTTCTACTAAAGTTTCATGGTACTTCCCTGATTAATGTCTTTCATTTTTGAAACAGATGGTACTACTACTACACATTGTATGCCTCTCAAGATTTTGCAAAATGAGAGCAGATATGTAGTAGTAAAGAAAAATCCCTAAACAAGTTGAGGAGAAAACACTATCAAACTTGAGAATATTGTATAGGCTTGGCTATGTTTGCCAGAATTAATCATACATTTTTAATACTTGATATACATACACTAATAGAAGCAAATATTCAATAACACGCTATAACCCCCCATATCACTGAATTTGTCTTTTTACTGGGATTCAATTCATGTGCTCATCTTTGTTAAGTGTCCATTGGGGACCAATATAGAGCTCAAACTGTCAGTTCATGACTTAAACAGTTTTATATGGTTAAATTATACTATGTGTTGATTTTGGGCTATCTTTTTACCATGTAATGACTCATTGGATTAAAAATTGAGTTGTACTACCAGTACAGGGGGGCAAGTGCAAGCAAAACTATTTGGTCACGGGATTCAAAGATTAAAAATTCAACACAACGCAAGAGCATAGTTTTTTTAGTCAAAGTACTCATCACACACAAAAATAAGGGCCCAAAATCTACAACCGGATCATAGATTTGCTAGCCAACTCTATACGATACAATTTTTCAAAAGAGTCAAACAACAATGCCTGAAAATGACAATCCATTCCCCTGCGTGCTTTCAAAATGATGAGTACATGCACAATGTTGAAGATCAATGAAATTGCTGTCTGTAGGATATCATATTGTGGGTATGATCCATATCTATGATGCATATATATGACACATATCTATGATTCATGCACACTCTACATTCATGACTCATTAAATCCTGTGGATCCACTCAATTGACTTGACTCATTCGATTCACAAACATCACTCGATTTTCATTCTGATCAATCTTAGATTTCATAGTTTGTCAATCCTTGATAAGAACATTGACTCACTTTTCTTGTAACACTTGATTTACATCACTACTATTAGATAGTCACCCCCACAGGTTATGACACCCTTCCAATAAAGATAACCATCACCATGGTGATTTTTTAGGTGTGCTCTCTCCTCAAACATCTCTACCACATGCAGTTGTCCACAAGCCTTTCACAGCAAAATGTCATTGCACATGCGAGAATGATTATGTTTAACACTTCAACACTCACTGACTTACAATGAAATTGAATTCATTGTTCATTGACTAACAATGAAACTAAATTTCATCGTTTCACCATACTCACAATTGTTGACTTTCCATAACCCCGCCACCCTTTTGAAATCTAAAATCTTGATACAAGACAAATTCTTGTTTTCTTTTTGAAACATATTTGGTGCTAACATTTCCATCACAGCAATTTTTAAATCCCATGCAAGCATTAAAAATAAATCCCACATTCAATCAAATGTGCATTTCTTTTAATTCCTACAATCAAAACTGTGACCTTCTTGCTTAGGAAGACCAATACAAGTCACTGTGAAACTTGTACATCAATAATTCTTGAAGCTTCTCATGAAAACCTACTCTTTTCTGGAAACACCAGAAAATTACCTTTGCAACTGTCACTCAACATCACTTCATAAGAAAACATCCTTTGATTTAAATCAAAACATCTTTTGTTCCCAATAGTAGTGTCCTTCATCCTGACTTTCAAGACTTCACAATTTTCTCTCATCATGGCTCCAAGTGCTTCAACACCACATGCTGGTGGCAGCATTTCCCATACCTTCAACCCCAAGGTATTCTTCATGGACATCGTGTTCCATGATCATCAACTTCATCCAAACACCAGCACCAACTTAACCGATGAAATGAACAAAGCTTACAGCATGACTTTTGACTTGGACAGACTCCTCTACAGAGATGGCTCCAGTTTCCTTGACCAGCACACAACAMTATCAGTAATCCAGGACAAATTATCAACAACATCAAACAAAATGCAGTCAACTCCTCTGACGTTGCCCGTATGGACAATCTCATCGAAAATTAAACAACATTGCTCATGGAAGCCACCACCAAAGAAACACTCAGAAAGATTCAAAACGATATCCATATGATCTTCAACTGTGGCCTCAACCATGTTCCCAAGTCTCAGAACAAAGATACTCTTTTCCTCCACATTAATTGCTGGTCACCCATGTCCATTGACGCAAGAAGAAGAAGAATCTCTTGCAATGTACTTGGGTGTACTACTGTACAACTTTAACATTTTTTAATTTTGGGACGGAGGATGGAGTATGATTTTTCATTTTTTTCACTCTCGATCAAAATCTGAGCTCCGTTCGAAACGATGCGCACCCCTCTAAATTTATGACCCCTGCTCGTACGTACGTACTGTACCTTGCGCTCTTTCATACCGTACATAGCGTGCGGTACCGTACGATTGCGCACCACCTTCTGATCCATTGATTTTTGTGACAGTGAGGGACTGCAACACCCGAATTCCGAGAACCCCTCGCCTCGTCACCCGTACGCGCCGAAAATGACACGCAATAGAAACAGGGATGCGTCCACGTCGGTGGCCGTCCCATTTGTTGTTGCGCGCTTTGCGAAGTGGTTTTGAACCCCGTTTGTCGACCGGGCACCTGCCTGCTACTTCGGTACATACAGATGTTCTTAGCATTGCTCGAGCTGGCGCGCGTATACATGCCTTTTCCTGGACTATGCCGCCGCCAAGCCAATTTTTGAAAGAACCAGATTCGGTTTCGCTGGCACGTTCCGTGTAGGGGAGGGCTTTCCGGAGCTGCACGCACATCACTCCGTTGTTCCACGAGAAACCGTGAGTACGAGCGAACCTACCATACCGTACTCGTAGGCACTGTACGATACCTAGTCTTAATCTACCAGTGCTGTATCACTATCAAAAAGGAATGACAAGAATCGATAAGAGACTGGTTCTGTTTCGAGCACGATTCGCGTGACCCCCTAAAACGCTCGGTTCGAAAGCATTCTCCTCTCGGATCCTCATACCTTTTCATTCCGGCACACACAGGGTTCTTCACTATCAATCAACCGTCCTTGTTCTTTCTTATCCGAAACGGTCGCAATCCCAAACGAAGCTTCCTTCCGGATCGATCCAAAGACAGACAGAGGCACAGACACAGACAAAGAACAAAATGGCGCAAACCATGGGAACAGTGCCCACCATTGGCATGCGACTGGACGCCATGGTGGCCCAGATCGACCAGCTTCCGTCCACCCAGCTCTACGGTTTGATCGTTGCCGCGACGGTTGGGCTGTGCACCGTACTCCTCGGAACGGGGAACTCGAACCTCGAGAAGCAGCTCCAGCAGAACGACGACCTGAAAAAGCCCAAGGCGTCGGCAGCCCCGGTCGGCGTCGATCGCGGCAAGCAACCCAAGTGGCACCTCTTCAAGTGGATCAACTTTGTGGCCGTCGCCACCTTTCTCTACAGCGTGTTTTTGTTTTGCTCGAACGCGACACAGTACCTCCACCACGAGTCGCAGGGTGTGTTGGTCCAGTTTTTGGTGGGATGGTCCATCTTTTTGATGTATTTCTTTGGATTCTTTGGTGTGTCATTCATCCACGACGACATTCCTAGAGAGGCGGAAGAGGTCATTCCAAGGTACGTGCGATGCAGTGCAATGCGATGCGAGAGAAGCGGGGAGTTTTCCGATGTCGATGAGTGCGGGCAACCGAGGATCATTGCAACGACCACTGCAAGACAACCCATCAACACTTGCTCGTTTTTTATTTTATTCACACTATTTGTTTGTGGTTCCGTCTCCCGCATTCCGCATTTTGTCTCGTTTCCAGCAAACCCCAATCCCAACCGGCGTCCGGCGCCTCCCAGAAGACCGTCCACCCCCCCGCTGCGTGCGCCCCCGTCTGCAGCGACCCATCGTCCTTCAAATCGAAGGCCTCGCCCCCGGACAACCTGAAGGAGCTCCCGGACGAAGAAATTGCCGACCTGGTGCTGAGCAACAAGGTCAAGGACCACATGCTGGAAAAACTCTTGGATCCCTTCCGTGCAGTGACCGTTCGAAGAATTGCCTGCAACCGAAAGCTCGCTTCCGTCCTCGGACGCGACCAGGCCAACAGCAACGTCCTCGAGAAGCTCCCCTCGGAACACTCCCTGGACTACTCGCGCGTGTACGGAGCGAACTGCGAGATTGTCGTCGGCTACGTTCCGCTCCCGGTGGGCCTGGTCGGCCCGCTGACCCTCAACGGCGAATCGGTATACGTCCCGATGGCCACCACGGAGGGATGCCTGGTGGCCTCGTCCAATCGTGGGGCCAAGGCCATTACGCAGGGAGGCGGTGCCAAGGCGCGAATCGTGCGCGACGGGATCACCCGTGCCCCCTGCCTCCGCATGGGCTCGGCGATGGAAGCCGCGGACCTGAAAATCTGGTGCGAGCAGCCCGAGAACTTTGCCGTTTTGAAGAAGGCCTTTGAGTCCACGACAAGCTTTGGCAAGCTCAAGGAGTGCAACCCTACCGTCGCAGGGAAGAATGTGTACCTGAGACTGGTTTGCTTTTCGGGAGATGCCATGGGAATGAACATGATCTCGAAGGGATCCCTTGCCGTCATCGAAACACTGCAGAGCTATTTTCCTTCGTGCCAGCTGATTGCCCTGTCGGGCAACATGTGCACCGACAAGAAGGCCGCCGCCACGAATTGGTTGCACGGACGCGGAAAATCCGTCATTGTCGAGTGCGTCATTCCCAAGGAAGTCGTGCGAACTACTCTCAAGACGACGGTCGCGGCGTTGGTGCACACCAACCTCAACAAGAACCTGATTGGATCAGCCATGGCGGGGGCGATTGGCGGATTCAACGCCCATGCCTCGAACATTGTCACGGCCGTCTTTTTGGCCACGGGACAGGATCCGGCACAGAACGTGGAGTCTTCCAACTGCATCACCCTGATGGAAGAAAACGAAAACGGTGACCTTTGGATGTGCTGCACGATGCCGAGCATCGAGGTCGGAACCGTCGGGGGAGGAACCTCGCTGCCCGCACAAGCCGCCTGTCTCGAGGCGATCGGATGCAAGGGTGGGGGTTCTACGCCGGGTGCCAACGCCAAGAAGCTGGCCACGGTGGTGGCCGCGGCCACGATGGCCGGAGAACTCAGCCTGCTGGCGGCACTGGCCGCCAACACGTTAGTCCAGGCCCACATGGTCCACAACCGAAAACCCGCGCCAAAGAAATAAACGAACAAGGGAAAAGTGCTCAATGGAACCACCAAACAAACAAATAGAATCAAACGATGATGTGTTCTTGGTTAAAATGAAGTGATCAGTGGAACGTGTGCAATCTTGTGTCGACGAGAAGAAATAACAATGTTTAATCATTCTAAAATTATAACGCAATCCTTTCCGGCTAGAATGAACGAAGTAGCAATTATTCTTTTTGGCCGAGAACTACCGCACGATGCTCTTACTGAACGGGGCTTCCTGGCAATTGGAACGCACGGTTGCCCAAAAATACAGATGGAAGGAACGAACAAATAGCCACAGGCAGGATATAGTAGCTCAAGAGTTCTGCAATCCAATATTTCTACGGAAACCATCTTTTTTGTTGTTTTTCTGTGCTGGGCGAAGAATTTTTTGTGGCTCATCGTACCTCTTCATTCTTTTAAGAACCACCCTCCCTCCTAGGATTTCGAGCTACGAAACTTAAAAAACTTGCTAACGTCAACAATTTTAATCAATGGTATTAACAATAATGATCATTCGAAATCCACAAAATGCCAACCCTGGACCAGTTCACCGTGTTTGAATTAACATCACGGTTAAAATGCAAATCATAAAAAACTCGATAGATTATTCAGTTTTTCATCCCAGCAGTATGTCCCGCATCTATAGCTCTTCAAGCACCTCTCCAGTGTCGATTCTCCCGGACTTCGTTCATCGTCGTGTTACTTCACGAGTCGTTCGTACAGTCTCCAACTTTTCACAATAAACCATTTCTACATTTCAAAGCCACTTCCCCTGTATATCTATAATATGACTATTATTCTCGAGTTCGTCCTCGAATGCGTCTTGCCAATTGCATATCCTTCGGCATGATCGTCACTCGCTTCCCGTGCATGGCACATAAATTACAATCCTCGAATAGGCCTATTAGATGGGCTTCAGATGCCTCCTGTAAGGCTAGAATAGCCGATGCTTGCCAACTATAGGCTCGGCGAGAAAGTCCTTGTTGAATTTCCCTCACTAATCTTGCAAAAGGCAGTCGCCGAATCAACAATTCGGTACTATTTTGGTATTGGCGGATCTCCCGGAGTGCCCGTTCCCCTGACGAAACGAACAACACAAAATTCATAACGATAGATCAGTAAATTTGGGTTGTGCAGAGTAGCAAAGATCGGATAAAAAAATGTCGAGTGAGCATAAATCACAAGAAGGCATTTTTATCCACATTGGACTACGATTTCTGCAATCCTTACCAGGCCTCATCCTTCGTTTTTTCCTTTTCGGAGTTTCGCCAGGTCGACGACGCACGACCCCTGATGTTCTTGGGCGCCCAACTACAGATGAATCAGTGCCACCACCTCCTGCTGCAGATGTACTACCAGTCGATCGCCGGGGTCCAGTCTGTTTAAACCGTGCCATGCTTCAGTTCACAACTGCTATCGCGATTCGATCCTCGTGACTTTTGATTCCAGTTTCCAATTTTCAATTTTCGCTTCGGCGCTAATCGCCACAAACAAAGGTACAACTGAGCAATCGAAAAACGACCAAATGGTGCAATTCAATATGGGTCACTATCTCGATTGTACATACGAGTCCTGAACGGATGTACATGAGGTATCAACTTGAAAGTGTCGACGATAATTGTTCATGAATGTTGATCCCATGGTGAAGCATCAAGGATCAAAAATTCTTCTCGCCAAAGTACGAAGAGGCGCGGGCCGTTGAGTCGAGTCACGAATGAATCGTGCATGCTGTTTGCTGTTACTGTTATCAATTCCAGGGGTCATTGGGTCATTCCCGTTATTCTAGATCTCTAAAACTCTAAATCTAGGGATCTAGAATAACGGGAATGAAAGACATTCAACGGACAGACTGAGAATTGCAGGCTCGATGCCAGTTTTTATATGAATTTGGAATCTTAAATAATTTTCAACGTAAAGACTAATAAGACTCAAACGCGCGCCATGGTTCAAAGTAAAACATGAAATTTTTGATAGGTAGCGTACCTATATCAAGCCACTCATATTCTACTCATTTTGTACTTTACCAGTAGTGCATGAGCAGCTTGATGTAGGCCGACAAACACAGTACAGTAAAACATGCTTAAATCAATGCACTCATTTTTTACTTTTCAGCAGTAGAAAATGAGTGGATTAATTTAGGCAACCGTCCGAAAAACACACTAAAAGACAAGAGTTTCCTCCCAGCAAAACAAAAGGCAACATCGAACATTGACAATGGGAGTAGTGAAAGTGATTACGATGTACTGGTACATTTATCTGAATAACCAAAGTTATAGGCAAAAGCTCTCTCCCGAGGAGCGTCATAGTAGAAGGGACAGGAGAACCCCAAGGATTGCAATCAGGAGATATGCTGATTCCCCCTTCCTCCATTTGTTCCACTCTGGGGATGACCAAGCCCTACTGAACTGCTGTGGTGTC